>SJYC01003223.1:0-22873 GCA_006408675.1 Madoqua kirkii | reverse complement strand
AGTCAAACTTAACACTCAAAACGTTTTCTCTTTTTGACATGAGGGCATTTCTATTTCATGGTAAAAGCTTGCATTGTGAATTCTTTCTCTCTGTGTGTATACACACACACACACACACACACACACACGTACAGTTTTTTTTATTAGATTAAGCTTTATTTTAGGTTTTCTCCAAGTGATGTATACCCAGTACACATTCTATTTCATATTACAAGTTTATGTACTATCTAGTTTAATTTTTAGTCAACATTTGCCCTATATGTTGATTTCAGAACACCACATGCAGCATTAAAACAGTAGTTTGCATTTTATGTCAGAACCTGTACCTGACAAAGACATCTAGATGAAAAATACCAAATTTTTATATCAGTACTAGTTCTGTTAGCAGCAGCAGCAGCAATCTAGCTTATCTTCTTAATTTTCTTATTTCTTGTATTAGAAAATTGTGTCACAAATAAACCCTAATGTTGGGAATGATTAACAGCAAAAGGAGAAGAAGGTAGCAGATGATAAGATGGTTAGATAGTATGACTGACTCGGACATGAATTTGAGCAAACTTCAGGAGATAGAGAAGGACAGGGAACCTGGCATGTTGCAGTCCATGGGGTCGCAAAGAGTCAGAAGCAACTTAGCGACTGAATGACAACAACATCACAAATAGGATGGTTGAAGTCTTTTCTATTTGAAGTCTTCAACATGTTTGAAATCTTTTCTATTAATTCAAATATTAACTCAGCAAAATACTCTTCTAAGTTCCTCATAGATATTTATAAACTTTAGTTACCAAACTTGAGTTGTAATTATGCCAGAAATCTGTGTTGTTGGTAGCAATTGAAAAAGACAGAATTGAACCATTTTACTAGTATAACAAGGTCTTAAAATCTTCTTCTGGACTTCCCTGGTGGAGCAGTGGATAGGAGTTCACTTGCCAGTGCAGCAGACATGGGTTCAATCCCTGGTCAGGGAAGATTCCACATGCTGTGGGGGCAGCTAAGCTTAGGTAAGCCACGGCTACTGAAGCTCACTCGCCTAGAGCCTGCACTCCTCAACCAGAGAAGCCACTTCGAGGAGCGCCCTCGCACTGCAATGAAGAGTAGCCCTGCAGGAGCCACTAGAGAAAGCCTTGTGCAGCAACAAAGACCCAGCACAGCCAAAGTTTAATGAATGAATGGATTTTAAAAAGCTACACATTCCTCTAAAACAGCTTATCAAGGGAATTCCCTGGTGGGCCAGTGGTTAGTGCTCCATTTCCACTGCAGGAGGCCTGGGTTCAATCCCAGGGTTTGATGTGTGATCGGGGAACTAAGATCCCACATGCCATGGCCCAAAAGTAAATAAATTAATTAATTTTTAAAATAAAAGAAATTAGCTTATAAATATTCCAAACATAACCAGCTAAAAAGTAGAATGGACAAAATATAAGTGAATGAGAATATTTCTGACTTCCTTTTTCCACTACTCGCTTCATTTTCTCTGTTGTTGTTGTTGTTATTCTTATCCAGAAACTCAAGGTGTCTTTACCCAGTGGAATGGTCCAATTCCATTCCTAAAGCTTCTGAATCCTGTGTTTCTGACTTGTTTGGGTGTTGTAATTTTCTATCAGCTTTACTTTTGGACCTGAAAATACTGAAAGACAGACCAGAGAATCCCCTGGCTTTCACATATAGGCCTCCAATTGTTTAGCAGCAACCCAGTTTCCTCTTGGTAATCAGATGAATCATGTTAGCTGGTAGATTAATCCCCTTCTTTTCCTCTTTGCTCAGTGGCATGCAGATTCCAAACTGGCAAGGTGGTAGTGTCATCTTCCAATTCAACAGAACTACTATTGTATTCCCAGTGGAATATTCCACTCTTGGGAAATAAGAACTCTAAGCCAAAAGATGGGTGGGCTCTCCTGGTGGCGCTGCAGTTAAAGAATCTGCTTGCAAAACAGGAGGTACCTGAGGTGCAGTTTCAATCTGTGTCATCTTCCAATTCAACAGAACTACTATTGTATTCCCAGTGGAATATTCCACTCTTGGGAAATAAGAACTCTAAGCCAAAAGATGGGTGGGCTCTCCTGGTGGCGCTGCAGTTAAAGAATCTGCTTGCAAAACAGGAGGTACCTGAGGTGCAGTTTCAATCCCTGCATTGGGAAGATCCCCTGGAGGAGGAAATGACAACCCACTCCAGTGCTCTTGCCCAAAAACTCCCAGGGACAGAGGAGCCTAATACGGTCCAAAAGGTCTCAAAGAGTCAGACACAACTAAGTGACCTAACACAAGCCAGCAGATCTCACAGTATAGGGACAGAAAGCAAAAATTCTGCAAGTAAGTTACAAACTGAGAAACTATAACTTAAAAACTGGCACAGTTGTTAAATGAACAAAAAGAATAAAGTATACATACATCTTAATGGGCTTCCCTGGTGGCTCAGCCTGAAATGCAGGAGACCCTGTTTCAATCCCTGGCTCAGGAAGATTCCCTGGAGGAGGAAATGGCAACCCATCCTGTACTCTTGCCTGGAGACTTTCATGGACAGAGGAGTCTGGAGGGCTATAGTCCCTGGGGTCACAGAGTTGAACATGACCAGATGACTAACACACACACACACACACACAGACACATACCTTAATTAACATACTAGAGAAACAAAATTATAACCGTGAAATGAAATCAGAATATTATATAAAAGGAATACTCAAAGAATACTTAGGAAAGAGATCTTAGAAATTAAAAATGTAATAGCAGAACTTTTTAATTTAATATAAGAGGATGAGAATAAAGCTCTGGGAATGTCACAGAAATTTTTAAAACTAATTAAAAGATAGAAAATAAAAGAGAAAAGATACAAAAGTTAGAGGACCAGTCCAAAAATTTCACCATCCAATTGATAATATTTCAGAAAAGGAGAAAAAAATAGACCAAGGAGGATATTTAACCAAAAACTGAGGGAGTTTTTCAGAAATCAAGAATGTCAGATTTTTAATAAAAATGTCCATAACAGTAGACTAAACTTAGACCCACACTAAGGTTCATTGTCACTGATCACATACACTTAGAACAGAGAAAAGATCTTACAAGTTTCTAGAGAGAGAGAAAAAAGTTACATACAAAGGATCAGGTAAATGGATCCCACTAGCAATATTGGAAGGAGATGTTGCTACTACAGTCTATATGGCAGACCTTGTTCCCACCTTGAGGAAAGCTTTGTTCAGTCAGACCTTATGCAGGAGTGCATTATATTTACATAAAAGACAGAAGATGAATAAAGGCAAGGGTAGAGATGCTCTGGTTTAATTGGGTATAGGGAGCCTGGTGCCATCTCTGCATCTTTTGTTCTTTGAACACAGTACATTTGTACGAAAACTACTGTCCTGACAAACTTAACACTGTGTTATCATCTCAGGGTGAGGGGATGGTAGTGTCTCAGCAGTGAAAGGATTCAGTTTCAATAAATCCCAAGAAGATGTCTGCCTATCATTCTTGTTTTAAACTTTCAAAGAATTATCTAAAGTTTGGAATAGCTTAGCTATATCATCCATCCAATAAATGACTGCCTTCTGTAGGTAAAACACTGAGGATACAGTGTAGAGTCCTTACCAGGAAGACAGGCTTTTAACACCTAATTACACCATCAATTATTTAATTACAATTGTGTGGAGTGCTATGAAGAGAAAGTACAGGATGCTTTGACAGTGTGGGGCTATGAAGACTTCCTTGAGGAAATGACATTTATAAAGATCACTGGTTGATTAGTGGGAATTAATTAGTCCAAGAGATTGCAAATCCAAACTCCTTCTGGGTGGCAAGCAGCTAACACCAATGTGTACCTGGCAGGGGTAAGACTGAAAGAAAAACAAAAGGCCCTAAGGCAGATTGGAGGAAGTCTCCTGGCCTTAAGGCATTCAAATTCCAGTTTTAAAAATCTCTGGACTGGCCAAACAAAAGAAGTCTGCAGCCAAAGACAGCAGGAGGCCTGGCATGCTGCTCCGGCTCTCAGATCCAGGCAGGAGGAAAAGCAGAAACAATGGCCCCGAGGCGGGAAAAGCTAGCTGTCTGTTTTGAAGGTGAAGTCGCTCAGCCGTGTCCAACTCTTTGGGACCCCGTGGACTGTAACCTACTAGGCTTCTCCTACCGTGAGATTCTCCAGGCAAGAATACTGGAGTGGATTGCCATTTCCTTCTCCAGGGGATCTTCCCCACTCAGGGATTGAACGCGGGTCTCCCGCATTGGAGGCAGATGCTTTAACCTCTGAGCCACCAGGGAAGCAACCTTGATGGATGAAGGAGAGAATGGATCCACCCTGGCAGATGATGGAGAGGAGCATCATCTGCAGGAGAAGGCTTAGGTCTTCATCCCGAGTATCCTTGGATGCACTGAGGGTTTTAAGCACAGAAGTGAATTAATTCAAATTGTATTTTTAAAATCTCACTGAGCAACATTTTCAAAATCTCACTGGGAAGCAGCAGTTCGGAAGCCATTGTGGTGGTTTCATCTCTCCCTTAGTTTTTCACTGACATTATGTAAATAACTGTGTGTGTCTTCAAGCAGCCTTACACCTGTATTCCTCACCCTAGGTGACCAAATTTGACGTTTCCTTCTTAGCCCCAATGCTGACAAAAAAGAAAAAAAATCACCATTATCAGTGCTCTGGAGTGGAATCTTCCATGTGCTGGCTGATATGGCAGTTGGTTCACTTATTGAAACCAGAATGGCTAAGACAATCAGGCCTCAAGAAATTCATGTGACTGGGGAAAGAGATACTTACGCCAATAAATATTAAGTGTTATGGTGCTAGCAGTGCTAATGTAAATCTGAAGTATTACAAAAGCAAGAGAACATGTGCCTAACGTATCAGAAGTAAAGAAATGAAGTCGCTCAGCTGTATTCGACTTTTTGCGACCCGTGGACTGTAGCCCACCAGGCTCCTCTGGCCATGGGATTCTCCAGGCAAGAATACTGGAGTGGAGTACCATTTTCTTCTCCAGGGGATCTTCCCGACTCAGCGATCGTTGCAGACAGACGCTTTAACTTCTTAGCCACCAGGGAAGCGGAGGGGGAAATCAAGCAAATGTAAAAACTGTTGCTGGATTGATCATTTGCTCCAGGATTCTAAAAACAATTCTTCTTTCGAGATGATCTCATGCAGACTTTGCCAATTAACAGATATAAATGTATATGATTATCTGATTTGGTGCATGAATAACTTGCTTCATTTGTTTGTCCACTCTCTTGGTGATGCCATTCTTGGTTCTTAAAGGTCAAGAAGAAGGGAAGTGCTGTGAGTCAGCAAGTCTCCATAATGTTTATTTAAAGATGAAAACTTGAAGTTGGGGGAAAAATGAGCAAGCCAGACACATTGGCTTCCTCTTTTAAAAAATGGAAATGACAAGCTTTTGCAACTTTCATACTCTGACCAACATGATAGATTTGTGTTTTTGTTGTTCTTGTACAAGACAAATTGGGTGAGCCTTCTGATATTAATGGAGAAGGCAATGGCACCCCACTCCAGCATTCTTGCCTATAAAATCATCTTTTTTCAACTTGTTTATTCATTGGTATATTTAGGCTCAAAATTAATTTCTTCTCTCTTTTTCTCTGCCTACCACTTTGCATAAAACGTGCTCATATGATATTAATGCTACAAATAAAAACACTGGGATTAAATGTCATTTCCTTAGTAAAATGTACCTTCCTTGATGTAGTAATCTTTCCTTTTTATGATGTCTGTAAATCTAGATTCAGAACTCTCTAGGCTTGTGTTAAGATTTCACTTTATAGCTATTTTGTCCTTGGATAACTCACACAAAATCTTGTGGTGTTGGAAAATCAATTTTTATGCCAAGACCATTTATTTCTGCTCTCGATCAAGGGAAAGGCTCTATGCTATAATCTCTAGGGTGGAGGGAGATTTCCATTGCTCTGAATAGGGAACAGAAGACTTGGGGTTTCTTTAACACAAGGATTTTCATCCACATTCCCATGAATAGCATGGCAGTACAGCTGCGGGACTGGCAGATGAGTCCAGAAGTGAGCCACACACAGTTGGCATCATCATGCTGACTGATTCATTTTCAGAATGTTGTTCCAATGTCTCAGACATAAGCCCAAACATCTCCTAAACCTGTTTTCCCCTCCAAATGACCAAACTAAAAGAGAATAAAATGATAGTTGTCACATTTCTCTTTTTACGTTGATTTATACAGTCCTTAGCAACCAGAGTGGAGAAGGCAACAGCACCCCACTCCAGTACTCTTGCCTGGAAAATCCCATGGACAGAGGAGCCTGGTGGACTGCAGTCCATGGGGTCCCAAAGAGTTGGACACGACTGAGCGACTTCACTTTCACTTTTCACTTTCATGCTTTGGAGAAGGAAATGGCAACCCACTCCAGTGTCCTTGCCTGGATAATCCCAGAGGCGAGGGAGCATGGTGGGCTGCCATCTATGGGGTCGCACAGAGTCAGATACGACTGAAGTGACTCAGCAGCAGCAGCAGCAGCAACCAGAGTACCTACATTAGGGTTGTCACAACTCAAGAAACTAAATTTTTGATCTTTTCAAGAAATGTGTGTCAATTTTTTGATGGTTAAAAGATTTAAAACCTGAAACTGAGAGGCAAAATACATCATCTTCCACTAAAAACTTTTTGAGCTGGATAGTTCACATGGAATAGAGTTATAATGGTAATAATAACTAGGTAATGACTACTGTGTGCCATGTGTTAAGACTATATTATATTATAGTAAGTCTACTATATTATTTCATCTTGCAACTATAAATGGTAATATAAGGAGACTGTGTTTTGTTTTGCTGTAAAACATATTTTTTTTGCTTCACTTTGTATTCCCTGGTGGCTCAGGTGGTAACGCATTTGCCTGCAATGCAGGAGCCCCGGGTTCAATCCCTGGATCGGGAAGATCCCCTGGAGAAGGAAATGGCAACCCACTCCAGTATTCTTATTTACTCTTGCAACTATAAATGGTAATATAAGGAGACTGTGTTTTGTTTTGCTGTAAAACATATTTTTTTTGCTTCACTTTGTATTCCCTGGTGGCTCAGGTGGTAACGCATTTGCCTGCAATGCAGGAGCCCCGGGTTCAATCCCTGGATCGGGAAGATCCCCTGGAGAAGGAAATGGCAACCCACTCCAGTATTCTTGCCTGGAAAACTCCATAGACTGAGGAGACTGGTAAGCTACAGTCCATGGGGTCGCAAAGAGTCGGACATGACTGAACAACTTCACTTTCATACTTTGCTTCACTTTACCTAAAAGTTGTTATTGAGTTTAGCACAGTATCTATCATATAGGAAGCATTCATTGTATTCATTTATTCAAACAAGTATTCATGAGTGAATGCCTTAAAAGTGTCTTTCAAATGGTAGTTGTGATATGGCTATTTAGATGTCTCTAAACCAAAAAGCAATTTTTGAGAAGCACTACCAAGATAAAGGTTACCCTTCCTTCTCTTAGAGGCATACACATTTATAAGACAAACACATCACTAGTAAAGTTAAACGTGGGAGGCAGATGTGGTAGAGTGGAAAGAACCAGAAGCACTGGCTTTGAAAGCCCCACCTACGTTCTGCTCTAGAGTCTAGCCCTTCCCTAGGCAGTCTAGCCCTCCCCAGCTTGCAGCTGGTATTGGGCACAGGAGAATGGACAAGACTTCCCCCTGCCAACCCATGGGAGAGGTAAACAGATGCTTAGGGTCACATTCCCGTGGACTGAGGGTGAGGGCAGAGCTGCAGACTAGACAGTGAATGTGGGTGTCTGTGCAGATGTGACTCAGGACAGCCAGGTGTTCGGAGCTCACCACAGACACCAGGTGCAAGTTGGGGAGGGCCAAGGCTGCCAGGATAATCCTTCCTCTGGGAGGGCTCAGATTCGTGTCTCTCTGAACCCAGGTAACTGAACTGGTAAAGTTCCAACTCCTTAGCTTGCCGCCAATGTGTTCTCAGGATCTCGCTCTAGTAGAATTTACTTCTCAGCACCTTCAGCCTGTTCTGTGTCACAACCCAACAGCTAGCTTATGGGGCTGGAAAGTGCTCCGTATTTTCCTAGGGCTAGGCATCGCCCCCACTATTTCCACTACCTGGGGCACCGCATCTCTACCCACCACGACTTGTCCAAACCCCTGCCTCCCTCAGAGCCCAGCACCAAAAGCTTCCCCTGGATAGAATACTCTCTGACCCTCCGACTCTCTCCAGACCCAAGTCAGACATTAACTTATTCTCTTCAACAGCTTACAGCACTTTCTCAGTATTTCACAGTTGCCACTTTCTTCTTTGAGTTAGTCATTTGTGTCTGTGGCTTAATCACATTCACTAGAATAGAAGCTCCTGGGAGAGGATTTAAGTCAAACATTTTTGTACTCACCCCAAGACCTGGGCTCAGTGCCTTAAATGAAGCTGTTATCCAATAAACACTTGTTGAGTTAATAATTATCTGTATTGCTGCCTTGCCTGGTATGCTGAGTGAATAAATAATCATAGTTTAATGGTTCATATATGTACAGAAGTTATTGGAGAAGAATGGCAACATAGAGAAAGCAGTTCACATTATAAGACAAAATATAAATGGTGGCATGTGTGTTTAAATGGATACAAAAATATATGTCCTCAAATAATACTGCTCTTAGTGAAAAGTAACAATAAATCAATTTGGTATTAACTACAAACAGCACAGGCTTTCTGACAATCTCAAAGGAATAAAAGGAATGAAGTGAACAGAGGGTCTGAAGATGTTAATTTCAGACTTGCCCTGGGAGTGGGCACACAGAGGGGCAAGAAAGCCTGACTCCCACCTGCAGTGGAAATGTGTCTGTGTTAACTATCCAATCATGAAATGCACTGTTTTGTGACTTCAGTCATTCCTGCTTTACTGAGAGCAAATGACTGAGCGATAATGAGGAGGGCTGCTGCCTATCTCCCCCTCTCCTGGGGCCTCCACCTGCCACAGCAGGACTACGCCTCTACCCCCCACCTCCCTCTGTGTCTCCTTACCAGCTCAGAAGGCTTTGCTGCACTTCCTTCTTCCAAGGGAAACACCAAGGCCAAGGGATGCTCCAGTGTCAGTCCTGAGGAATTCATGCCAGGTCATCAGCCTAGCTAGTCATGAGCTTTAATTAGCTGGTGCCATTTGTCTGGGTTTGGGAGATAAAGTATTGTGTTGAACTGCAAGACTGGTTTTCATTCTGGAAATGAACGTTTAGTTCCTACCTGATCTGTTGCAAAGTCCCCGTGGCTTTTGCCCTTGGGAATGATTAGGTGGCCTTGAGAGGCTGTGTCCTCCAGCATAGTAGCACCGGCTCCCATAGCTACCAAAACCCCCAGAGGATCAGAATGTGGAGGCTTCACTGCAACTGGAGAGAGACCTAGGCAACATTAGAGCATTTCAGGTCCCTTCTGGAGCTCACATTCTATGACTTAACCAACACTGCATTGAAAGAGATTGTCTTTACAAGGACCTGGGTCCTGATCTTCAGTCCTGGCTAAAAGAAATGGTACAGCACGACCTTGAAGGAGAAGTGAAGAGACTTCCATTATTTTATATTAGGAAAATTTTGCCTTCTTGGTAAAGGCCAGGGATCTGACATATAATGGAAATGCAGGCAATTTAAATGAGATGATCTAAAGTTTTAACTGAATTAGATGAATCAAATCATTCACTTTCATTCCAAAACTCTATTTCCATTCAATCCAATTACTTCTCTCTAGACTTTGGCTTTAAATGGATGTCAGCAACAATTGCATTGGATTCCTGCGCCCTGACCTCCACCTCCCCAGTTTTCATGGTAAACGTGCAGTGCAGGGATTAAGTAATTACAGCAGCCAAACGCACTTGCCTCCCAGAGGCAGACACTAGCTAAGGACACCACCTAAATGGATAACCTTTAAAATACTGGTTTCCTAGAGATTGTTACACTAAGTGCAGTTAAGTCAGAGAGAGACAAATATCATACAATATTGCTTATACATGGAATCTAAAACATAATAAATGGAATAAATGGACCTATTTCCAAAAAAAAATAAAGTCACAGACAGAAAAAGCAAACTTATGTTTATCAAAATGGAGGACGGATAACTGAGATATTGGGATTGACAGATACACATTCAGTCCAGTTCAGTCGCTCAGTCCTGTCCAACTCTTTGTGAGCCCATGAATCACAGAACACCAGGCCTCCCTGTCCATCACCAGTTCCTTGAGTGCACTCAGACTCACATCCATCGAGTCAGTGATGCCATCCAGCCATCTCATCCTCAGTCATCCCCTTCTCCTCCTGCCCCCAATCCCTCCCAGCATCAAAGTCTTTTCCAATGAGTCAACTCTTCGCATGAGGTGGCCAAAGTACTGGAGTTTCAGCTTTAGCATCATTCCTTCCAAAGAAATTCCAGGACTGATCTCCTTCCGAATGGACTGGTTTGATCTCCTTGCAATCCAAGGGACTCTCAAGAGTCTTCTCCAACACCACAGTTCAAAAGCATCAATTCTTTGGTGCTCAGCTTTCTTCACAGTCCAACTCTCACATCCATACATGTCCACTGGAAAAACCATAGCCTTGATGAATGGACTGGTTTGATCTCCTTGCAATCCAAGGGACTCTCAAGAGTCTTCTCCAACACCACAGTTCAAAAGCATCAATTCTTTGGTGCTCAGCTTTCTTCACAGTCCAACTCTCACATCCATACATGTCCACTGGAAAAACCATAGCCTTGACTAGACGGACCTTTGTTGGCAGAGAAATGTCTCTGCTTTTCAATATGCTATCTAGGTTGGTCATAACTTTTCTTCTCAGGAGTAGGCATCTTTTAATTTCATGGCTGCAGATATATATTACTATATATTAAATAGATAACTAATAAGAATGCTGCTGTATAGCACAGTGAACTCTATTCAATATTCAATAATAACCTCTACAGAATAGACTTTAAGAGTGGGTAGATGTATATTATACATGTATAAACTGATTCACTCTGCTGTACAGCAGAAACTAACACAATATTGTAAAGCAACTATACTCCAATAAAAATTAATTTTAAAAATACTAGTTTCTTTTGTTTTTGTACCCTCTTGTTCTCTTTGCCCTCTCACCCTCCATAGAAAGTTAAGATATGTGTGCTCCTCCTCAAGGGCTTAGCAACTTGGCTCTCATAAATTCTTTACATTTATCTTTCACCAACATTAAAGGCTAGCAGTTCAGTTCACAAATTGAGGGATGTGTACTTCCTTCAGGGCACAGTGGATGAAAATCTGCCTGCCAGTGCATAGACATGGGTTCAGTCCCTGGTCCAGGAAGATTCTCCATGCTGCAGAGCAACTAAGTCCATGCAACACAACCAATGAGCCCACGTGCTGCAACTATGGGAGCTCACGCACCTGGAGCCTAGGCTTTGCAAAAGTGAAGCCACCACAGTGAGCAGCCCTTGCTAGGCCACGAGAGAGTAGCCCCTACTCTCTGCAATTAGAGATAGCTGGCACAGCAATGAATACCCAGCTCAGCTGAAAATACGTAAATAAATATAGCAGTGTGTACATGTCAAATTGAGGGGTGCGACATCAGGTAGAAAGGGCACACAACTGCTTCCTTAGCTGTTGGGAAGGTGTCCAGGGACCTCCTCATATCTAGTGGACCTGGTGGAAGCATTATCTCAGGTGATTATGTCCTTAAAACCCAAACCAACCTTGTCCTAGCCTGCTCTCATTCTCATGAAAGTTATTAACCTGGCTTATGGGTGGACATAGCCATATTTGTCAAAATGCAGGCTTCACAGCTTTGAATGGCTCTGTGAACACAGATTAGCTCTAGACTAAAGTCCTCCAAATCAATTAAATGTAAGCTAACTGCAAAACCTTTCCAGTTGATTTTTTACACATATTGGGCTTCACAGAGGTTAAATTCTCTCAAGTCTTGAGGTTGGAAATTTATGGACAAACTGAGAAAACAAGCTTTTGTTAGCAATGTTACCGACTGAATTTCTTACTGAATTCTGCTTCCAAACAGTACATAAATATGTTTTTAGTCACTAAGTTATGTTTTTAGTCACTAAGTTTTAGTCTGACTGTTTTGCAGCCCCATGGACTGTAGCCTGCCAGGTGCCTCTGTCCATGGGATTTCCTTGGCAAAATTACTGGAGTGACTTGTCATTGCCTTCTCCAGAGAATGTTCCTGACCCAAGGATCAAACCCATGTTTCTTGCATTGGCAGGTGGATTCTTCACCACTGAGCCACCAGGGAAGCCCCACAAATATGAACAGGCGATTTGTTATTACTGCTTCATCATTGTGTGATAGAATATTTCTGCCTGTATTTTTGGAGTTCTGAAACCTGGAATTAAACTCCTGCCTCTTAAACTGTGAAAGGTAGTCAAATTCCCTGAAAAATGTCAAACTAAGAATAATGTATGCATAAATTATTGAACCATTAGGGTGTGGTCAAATCAAAAGTTTTGTTGTTGATGGTGGTTGACTTCATATAATTGACTTTTGTAAGTATCATGTCATAAAACTATCAATGGTGCTACACTTAGAATCACCTGGAAGCTTTGAAAAATATGTTGCTCAGAACCTCCCTTAGATGCAATCAAACTCTTTCCTGTAATGGGGCCTGGGTGTTAGAATTCATTCATTTCAGTTCAGTTCAGTTGCTCAGTCATGTCTGACTCTTTGTGACCCCATGAATCGCAGCACACCAGGCCTCCCTGTCCTTCACCAACTCCCAGAGTTTACCCAAACTCATGTCCATTGAGTCAGTGATGCCATCCAACCACCTCATCCTCTGCCATCCCCTTCTCCTCCTGTTCCCAATCCCTCCCAGCATCAGGGTCTTTTCTAATGAGTCAACTCTTCGCACGAGGGGGCCAAAGAATTGGAGTTTCAGCTTTAGCATCAGTCCTTCCAATGAATACCCAGGACTGATCTCCTTCAGAATGGACTGGGTGGATCTCCTTGCAGTCCAAGGGACTCTCAAGAGTCTTCTCCAACACCACAGTTCAAAAGCATCAATTCTTCGGCACTCAGCTTTCTTCACAGTCCATCTCTCACATCCATACATGACCACTGGAAAAACCATAGCCTTGACTAGACTAGACTTGACCAGACTAGAATTCATGAAAGCCCCCTAAATGACTCTAATATGCAGTAAGAATTGAAAATCACTAAGCTCTAGCCTAACATGCAAATTTAAGAGGTATTATGTCTGGAAAACAAACCAAAACAATATTGTAATAATTATAATTGTTATTAACAGAATAACAAAATTAACAGAACTAATTTCCTGATTAACTAAACTGCCCATTACCCTAGGTACTTAAATTCCTAGAAGTCCAAATCTCCATCCATATTGCCATTTGAGGGACAAATAATATTTTATTTGTGCAGACTACATGGTGTAGCATGGTAGACCTTGGAGCAAAGGGACTTAAGATTACTTTTCCAAAGGTAGCTTGGACTCAAAGCTAGGGAAGCCTGGCAGAAAATGAGGTGGGGAATGTTGACTCAAGGTGGTTCCAATAGGAGGGAAGCCCTTCCCCTTCACCCACACTCAGGACAGGTGGGGAGTCTCTGGGCACATGTTCCATGAAAGTTCTTCCCTAGTTGCCAGGGAAGGAATGCGCCTTCCCTTAGCCCTGCAAGAGTAAATTCTTCAGAGAGCTAAATTGAGCCTTCTATACCAAGAAGACACTAATCCTTTATCCATCATCTTCTTTCCGTTGTTTGCAGGGCTCAACCAATCAATAGGAATTATAACACTTTCCTGATAAGACC
Organism: Madoqua kirkii; assembly: GCA_006408675.1. Taxonomy (NCBI): domain Eukaryota; kingdom Metazoa; phylum Chordata; class Mammalia; order Artiodactyla; family Bovidae; genus Madoqua; species Madoqua kirkii. Next base: position 9,125 of record SJYC01003223.1, on the reverse strand, counting down.
AAGGCTGCCCCTTCACCTGAGATGACTCCACTTTTGGAAGCTACTGTGTCCAGCTGGGTTACAGTCCCTGATGAGAGGTTCATCTGCTTCCAGGAAATGATTGAATTACATTCGTAAGATTAAGCTGAGCAGTTAGTATTATTTTTTCATTTCCAAGGAATTCTTTTCAAAATTAACCTTTATTGCCACAACTATAAACACTGATTTTGAGAAATGATAAGCTTTCTGAAAGTTAACTAACATTAGTGATGTGCGTATGTGCATGCAATGTCTCATTATTAAGGCTTTTCTTGAGTAATTCAAACTTTATTGTGTAGTCCTGCCAGATGGGAAATGGGCCCTATTCAGGCCCAAGGTCCAGAAGACAGCAGTCTCAAACTCTAAGACATATTGTAGTTATTTGTGAGATTTGAATCTGCATTTGAAAGCCATGCTCCAGGTGCCTCTGATGTGTTACTAGTAGGCAATCCTCAGACTTCAGACATGGGAGATGCGTATAGAGACCCTATTTATGTGTTTTGAATACAGAACAGTATCAGTTACCTCTGACGATGATCTTATGAAAATGAAGATTCTTTTAGTTATACATGTTAACAATACAAATTTGTTTTGTTTCTGAGGCATTACAGCCCAGCTTATATCTCTAAAGAAAACAGTAAGAAAATCATTATCTAACTAAGGGATACCCAGGAGGCCCTTTCTTCACCACTGTAAATTCCCCTCTCTGTGTTTCACTCTTTGCCTTCCCCCAAATGGGTTCTCTGTCAGCCTCCTGGGAGGTATAGCAATGTCTGGTGCTGCTGATGTTTGAATCACTCTTTCACGAGCCTACATATATGCCACAAACACATTGTTTAAACATTCTGTAATATGCATTTTAAAAACCTGTGTCTAGGGACTTTGTGGTGGTCCAGTGGTTAAGAATCTGCCCTGCAATGCAGGGGAGCTTGGTTCAGTTTCTTGTTGGGGAACTAAGATCCAACATGTGCCTGACTCTTTGCTGCCCCATGGACTGTAACTTGCCAGGCTCCTCTGTCCATGTAATTATCCAAGCAAGAATCCTGGGGTGGGTAGCCATTCCCTTCTCCAGGGGATCTTCCCAACTCAGGGATCGAACTCAGGTCTCCTACACTGGAGGCAGATTTTTTATCATCAGAGCCACCTGGGAAGCCCCATGCTGCCACTATTGAAGCCCAAGCCCTCTGGTGCCAGCACGCCAAAACTGGAGAGCTTGTGCGCCTCAGCAAAGATCCCCCATGCCAGAACTAAGATCCGACACAGTCTAATAAGTTAATTAACTAATTAAAATTTTAAAACCTGTGTCTACACATAAACCAGCTTAACTTACTGGAGATCATTATTGCTATTGTTATCATCATGGCTGACTTAATTTTTTTTATTATTATTTATTTTTGTTTGTGCTGGGTTTTCATTGCTATGCAGAGGCTTACCCTAGTTGCAACGAGTCAGGAATACTCTCTCGTTGCGGTGTTTGGGCTTCTGATTGCATTGGCTTCTCTTGCTGCAGAGCATGGGCCCTAAGAGTGCATGCTGGGCTCAGTAGTTGTGACTCTTGGGCTTAGTTGCTCAGACGCATGTGGGATGTTCCTGGACAAGGGATTGAACTCACGTCCCATTCATTGGCAGGCAGATTTCTAACCACTGGACTATCAAGGAATCCCCATAGCTGATTTTAAAAGAAGAGTACAGGTTTTGGTAGCTTGATCCTATGGACACTAACATAAACATTTGTGGATTGATTGCTTGTCAAGAAAGCGATTTGACTAAATGTTTCACCTGGCATCTGAAGAAACCTGACATATAACAGAGGACAGCAGATGAAGTTCAGGACCCTATTGTAGAAAAGGTTAGAGAGGGCAAGAAAAAAATAGTGCTGGTGAATAAATTGTTCACAAAGGAAGCAGTTATCCGTGACATAGGGAGATGCAAACTGGATGCCAAGGGTGTTCCATAAACAAAGAAGGCTGCTTTTCATAATAGAGAGGAAACAGAATGGGGCTGATGAACGCCACCCAAGGTCACTGTCAGGACAGGAGAAAGACCTCTTTTCTCAGCACATCCGTGGTTTGAGGAAATAGATTTGGATAGATAAAGAAATAGAGAACTGAGGTAGAGACAGAGAGAAAGAGAGAGAAAGAAGGATGGCAGATAAAATAAAGTTTCTAGAGAGATATAGCTAAATTTATTGATCTCTTACTATGGGCACTAACAGAATATGATGCAAAAACTAATTCTGTCTGCACTTTAAGATAAGACATAAAAAGGTTAAATAATCTGCTCGAAGACCTACTGAGGTGAGATTCTAATACACAAGGAAATTTGACTCTAGAAACTGCATGCTTCACAACTCTGCTCTAGAACAGAAGAAAAGATAGCTCACAACATAGGAAGGTCCTATTTTATGTACATCTTGTTGTACCCTTGTTATCAAATTCATAATCATACCTAGGGCACAAATAAATGGAGAAGATTTAGAAGCAGTGATATGCTAGTTTTTAAAGTGTGTAGATTGGTAGAATCTGGCAGCTGAAAATCACATAAAACAAAGTAAAACAAGATAAGGCTGCTTACCACATCCTAATAATTTAAAATAAGAAAACAGATCAAAACCGGAAATGAGTCTTTGTTTAACCAGCCATCACCAAGAGAGTTAAAACTGGCCCTGAACTCTCTACACTTGAATGTTCTCTACATTTACAACAAATGGATACTAATAGACCTTGCTCTTTCACTCTAAAAAAGTTATCCACAGTGCTAGATTTTTTTCGAAATATTTTACTGTAGAAGTTTTCTAACACACAGCAAAGCTGAAAAATTTCAGTGAACACACAGTATACTCAGCATTTAGATTTCAGTACCGATTTATTCAACATTTACCTTAGAAACAGCCTTCTTGATTGATATTTAGCTTCATCTCTGAGTCATCTCACCATGCCCAGCAAGATGCTTGTTATTAGTTGAGTCATTTGGATGGATGCTATCATCCACTGTGCCTTAGGCAGGGATAAGTGATGAGCAACTAATCAAGGGCACGATCCAAGAAGCAAAACACAGTCCTTTGTATGCTGTGCATGTTATTACTAGTAGATTCTCATGCATAGTTGTGGTCAATAATCACTCAGTGGTAAAAGTGTTGAAAAAATATCAGGGTTATAACATTTATGCATCAAGTTTTCTTAGAATTCTTTTTTTCCCTTAATTTCACTCTTTCCCTTGCTTTCACCCATATGAGTAATGGAATGTGATGGGACTCATATGATACATAAGGGAGCATTTACTTTCACAAGCAGCAGCCTGGTAATCCCAAATGCACTTGAACTTCTGTTTCAGCAATACTCTCCCCTGCAACAACCCTTTGAAATGGAGGCCACATTTATAGACACCTCAACCTTTCTCTCTTTAGAAAACCAACATCACCAGTGTCATTGAAATACCTAGACATATGACAAGGAAGACACACACCATGAACAGCAGCTGTGAGAGCATTGCTGGCCCTTCATAGTGATTATTGACTGGGCATAAATAAGGATTGTTAAGGGTTAAATTATGCCCCCTCCCAACCACAAACAAAAAGTTGTGTAAAAGTCCTAACTTCCAGCATCTCAGAATGTACCCTATTGGAAAATAAGATCTTTTTAGATTTAAACAGTTAAGTGAGGTCATTAAAGGAAGCCCTACTCCAATATGGCATCTTTATTAAAAAAAAAAAAAAAAGGTGGGGGAGGGAATTTAAACATAAAGACAGACAGGGAGAGTGCCATTGAAGATGAAGGCAGAAATCAGGTGAGGCATCGACTCTAAATATTCATTGGAAGGACAGATATTGAAGCTGAAGCTCTAATACTTTGGCCACCTGATTCAAAGAGCTGACTCACTGGAAAAGACTTGGATGCTGGAAAAGATTGAAGGCAGGAGGAGAGGGGACAACAGAGAATGAGATGATTGGATGGCATTACCGACTCAATGGACATGAGTTTAAGCAAACCCCAGGAAATGGTGAAGGACAGGGAAGCCTGGTGTGATGCAGACCATGGGATCACAAAGAGGTGGACACGGCTAAGTGACTGAACAACAATCAGCAGGCTATCTGAAGCGAGGCAAGAGACCTGGAACAGATGTTCTCACAGCTTTCAGAAGGAACCAGCATGCCAGCACCTTGATTTTGAGCTTCTAACCTCCAGAACTGTAAGAAGATAAATTTCGTTTGAATCATCCCATTTGTAATACTTTGTTACTATAGCAGGAACTTGAAGACCATTGCCTTTGAGGATATCATATACAAGGCTAGAAGCAGTGGTGAAGAAAAGAATTGATTAGAGAAAATCTGATTATACAAATTCCCTTTGAATCAATATAGCAGCATTCCAAAGATCTCCTTTAAAAGGTAAAATGTTTAAAAATACATTTTAAAGTGAGTTTTACGGTTCATATCTGATCATTGTTTCGTTATCACTTTGGCATTTGATTATGACTTACTTCCATCTTATTGTGAATGTGCAATGTTTTTCAGGAGGATAAAAGAGTATGTTCCACAAAATACAAATATATAATAGGTGAGTAGATCTGGATGAGAAATTATGCATTCTTTCTTGTCAACTCAGCAATGTCAGTATTCCATCCTTCCTTCAGTTATGCTTAGGAGCATGTAGGAAGTAAGAGGGTAGGAATTGCTTGGTGGTCCAGTGGTTAAGACTTGGTGCTTTCACACTGTCATGAGCGTGAGTTTGATCCCTAGTCAAGGAACTAAGTTCTCACAAGTGACGTGGGGGGAGGAAATAAGAAGGTAGTATTTTTTAACAGATAATTTTTCACCAAAATTTTCAGAGGACAGTAGAATTTAATTTCTTAAGTCTGGAAATCAAGTAAAAGGGAACAATTCCAATTCTCTCAGAATTGCAATAGCCAATTCTTCAGAATTGGAGGGCCTCTGGGTTTGAATTACTGCCAACCATTTCAGAAGAAACACACTCCCTCAAGGATGGCCCAGATACTTTGGGTTCATCCTTCATTCCTTCCACCAAAACTAATTGTTGTTCAGCCTCCTTCGCCTAATTCCTGTGTGCCCTGGCCCTTGAATACTGGAAGTTCACTAAAGGCACCCAACTTGTGAAATAGGAAGTGTCTCTGACTCCATGGGCTGTCCTGAGATGGCCCAGTAACCTGGGAAGCAGGTCACTGCAGGTGCTGATGCTGTGCTGACCATCATCACAAATAAAAAAAAAAAAAAAAGGTGGGGGAGGGAATTTAAACATAAAGACAGACAGGGAGAGTGCCATTGAAGATGAAGGCAGAAATCAGGTGAGGCATCGACTCTAAATATTCATTGGAAGGACAGATATTGAAGCTGAAGCTCCAATACTTTGGCCACCTGATTCAAAGAGCTGACTCACTGGAAAAGACTTGGATGCTGGAAAAGATTGAAGGCAGGAGGAGAGGGGACAACAGAGAATGAGATGATTGGATGGCATTACCGACTCAATGGACATGAGTTTAAGCAAACCCCAGGAAATGGTGAAGGACAGGGAAGCCTGGTGTGATGCAGACCATAGGATCACAAAGAGGTGGACACGGCTAAGTGACTGAACAACAATCAGCAGGCTATCTGAAGCGAGGCAAGAGACCTGGAACAGATGTTCTCACAGCTTTCAGAAGGAACCAGCATGCCAGCACCTTGATTTTGAGCTTCTAACCTCCAGAACTGTAAGAAGATAAATTTCGTTTGAGTCATCCCATTTGTAATACTTTGTTACTATAGCAGGAACTTGAAGACCATTGCCTTTGAGGATATCATATACAAGGCTAGAAGCAGTGGTGAAGAAAAGAATTGATTAGAGAAAATCTGATTATACAAATTCCCTTTGAATCAATATAGCAGCATTCCAAAGATCTCCTTTAAAAGGTAAAATGTTTAAAAATACATTTTAAAGTGAGTTTTACGGTTCATATCTGATCATTGTTTCGTTATCACTTTGGCATTTGATTATGACTTACTTCCATCTTATTGTGAATGTGCAATGTTTTTCAGGAGGATAAAAGAGTATGTTCCACAAAATACAAATATATAATAGGTGAGTAGATCTGGATGAGAAATTATGCATTCTTTCTTGTCAACTCAGCAATGTCAGTATTCCATCCTTCCTTCAGTTATGCTTAGGAGCATGTAGGAAGTAAGAGGGTAGGAATTGCTTGGTGGTCCAGTGGTTAAGACTTGGTGCTTTCACACTGTCATGAGCGTGAGTTTGATCCCTAGTCAAGGAACTAAGTTCTCACAAGTGACGTGGGGGGAGGAAATAAGAAGGTAGTATTTTTTAACAGATAATTTTTCACCAAAATTTTCAGAGGACAGTAGAATTTAATTTCTTAAGTCTGGAAATCAGTAAAAGGGAACAATTCCAATTCTCTCAGAATTGCAATAGCCAATTCTTCAGAATTGGAGGGCCTCTGGGTTTGAATTACTGCCAACCATTTCAGAAGAAACACACTCCCTCAAGGATGGCCCAGATACTTTGGGTTCATCCTTCATTCCTTCCACCAAAACTAATTGTTGTTCAGCCTCCTTCGCCTAATTCCTGTGTGCCCTGGCCCTTGAATACTGGAAGTTCACTAAAGGCACCCAACTTGTGAAATAGGAAGTGTCTCTGACTCCATGGGCTGTCCTGAGATGGCCCAGTAACCTGGGAAGCAGGTCACTGCAGGTGCTGATGCTGTGCTGACCATCATCACAAAGAGGACATGTCCTAGGGATGGTCAGACCCTCTGGTCCTCAGAACCGAGACTGTATCATATGCTTATAGGGAGTCTTTCCTCCCCAACTGGTCATAAATCGGGTCAGAATTCACTGAGCATCTGTTGACTCTTCTACAATAGTGAAGATAAATTCAGTAATTATTTACCTTTACTTGTATCTTTCTTCAGCAAATATCAAAGTATATTCCATTTGAGTGTCTACATTATAGTGTCTATCTATCTATCTATCTATATATGTATATATAAAATCTTTACAAATAAGTTGAACATTTTCTTGATTGCCATGTGATTATTAGCAATAGATTAATATATATTTATATAATATATATTTATTAAGCCACTTATCCAGCACAGGGATAAGCATGGTAAGGAATCTAAAGGAAGAATAAGCAAAGATCTCTGCCCTAAAGGTGGATTTACGTTAATTGAATAAAGAAAACAAAGGCTCCTGTCACACTTGAAGTACAATTATTGCCAAAATCTATGGCAAGTATCGTGTAAGAATATTTAGCTTCAAGTATAGCATGAGCCAAAAGAAAGACATTGGCTTGACTTAAACAGCCAGTACAAGCTTTTTCAAGGGTATTGGGTGTTAGACGCTTTAAAAGAGAAAAATCACAAAGACAGGCAGAAGATCAGGGTCTGATGTATAGATTGTGCAGAGAACAGAAACAAAGCCATGGAAATGGGGCCAGATATGATCTGTGTTGGGGAAATTAACACATCTGACCCAAGAAGGCTGCAGATCTGAATGGAGGCAAGAGGGAACAGGTACCTCCTCAACATATGCGTTTCTCTTTTGTTCTTTGTATGTTCTTTCTTTCCAGTGTTGATTGAAGGTGTGTTAGCTGCCTGACACTTCTCTAGCTACTGAGGGGAAGAGCCAGCACTGGCTGATCCTGTGATGCAGTCAGATAGACAAAAAAGAGTGGTTGAAGGGGGGCATGTGGGACAAAATTCTGGAATCTCAAAGAAAATTAAGAAAGTGAAATGATTTGGAATTGGCTGCAAGAGTTGAGAAGCAGCTACTCCATCCTCGGGCCCAAGGATACACAAGGTATGGAAGAAACTACCCCTACATGGGTGGGAAGCACAAGAATCAAGGTCTCCAAGGGAAAGCAAAGTTTTCGTTGGGTCTAGAAGATGAAGTGCATATCTTGAAAAGAGGTCAGAGATACAAGGTGTACAAGGTATTTTGTTGATGAAAGACATGATCTATAAAGCACCAAGTAGAAGTGCTTAGAAACAAGGAAGGGAAAGAGTTTGGGTCAACCTCATTGTGTTGAACCACATAGGAAAAGAAAATTCTGTGTGCCTATGTTCACTAGTCAGTTCAAATTTGGCTTAGGTAAAAGATATCTAATTTGTGGTGAAGCTGTATTCTTTAAATGTGTCTTTTGCTTGTTATCTTTCTGCAGAAGGACTGGCTCTCCAGTAACTTTGAAGATGCTACCTGTCTCCCTTCAACTTCCACCAGCATCATATTTGCCAACATAAAGGCTTCATTCTGAATGCTCTCAGTTCTGCTAGAATGAAATTCTCTTTCCTCTTTGGGAATCCCCTCAGATTCTGGAAGTTTCTTGCATCTATAAAAATCTCCACTGGAGATATACCTAAAGGCCCAGTGCTCGCCAAGATACATGTTACTTTGCAAGACTGGAAATAAGTTCCAAATCTTATACGTCCTCTCCTACCTGGCTCCACCAAACTTTTTATTTTCTGGTGCTCTGGTTTGCTGAGAATGGGTAATTTTCTTTTTGAGAAAAGTTAAAGTGTATCCTCATAAGAGAATTACTATTCCATCTATTGAACTCTTCAAAACACTTTTTGATTTGACAGTAAACTGAGGCTTGAAAGTAGGGAAAACCGCTAGAACATTGAGGTATGACCTAAATCAAATCCCTTATGATTATACAGTTGAAGTAAGAAATAGATTTAAGGGCCTAGATCTGATAGGGAGAGTGCCTGACGAACTATGGAATGAGGTTCATGACATTGTACAGGAGACAGGAATCAAGACCATCCACATGGAAAAGAAATGCAAAAAAGCAAAATGGCTGTCTGGGGAGGCCTTACAAATAGCTGTGAAAAGAAGAGAGGCAAAAAGCAAAGGAGAAAAGGAAAGATAGAAGCATCTGAATACAGAGTTCCAAAGAATAGCAAGAAGAGATAAAGCCTTCTTCAGCGATCAATGCAAAGAAATAGAGGAAAAGAACAGAATGAGAAAGACTAGCGATCTCTTCAAGAAAATTAGAGATACCAAGGGAACATTTCATGCAAAGATGGGCTCGATAAAGGACAGAAATGGTATGGACCTAACAGAAGCAGAAGATATTAAGAAGAGGTGGCAAGAATAC
>SJYC01003222.1:0-34268 GCA_006408675.1 Madoqua kirkii | reverse complement strand
GGAGATCCAACCCGTCCATTCTGAAGGAGATCAGCCCTGGGATTTCTTTGGAAGGAATGATGCTAAAGCTGAAACTCCAGTACTTTGGCCACCTGATGTGAAGAGTTGACTCACTGGAAAAGACTCTGATGCTGGGAGGGACAGGGGGAGAAGGGGGGGGCAGGGGGAGAAGGGGACGACAGAGGGTGAGATGGCTGGATGGCATCACTGACTCAATGAACGTGAGTCGGAGTGAACTCCAGGAGATGGTGATGGACAGGGAGGCCTGGCATGCTGCGATTCATGGGGTCGTAAACAGTCGGACACGACTGAGAGACTGAACTGAACTGTACTGAGTAATCTAAAAACCAAATGAGTTCATTGTTTTCAGGCTATCATAAACACTTATCTTATTTGGTCCTCACAAGAATTCAATGAAATAGACAGATACAGAAATTGAGGTCAGAGAGTTAGGTCATTTGCCCACATTGACATCAGATCATAGGTGATTCACCATAAAGCTAACAAAGGTTAAACATTAGGGCTCATCTCTTATATGGGTTCCTTCTAAGATGCTGGAAGGGAAAAAGGCCTCCTAATGTGTTCACACTGTCATAAGTTTCTATAAAATCTGTAAGAGTGAAGTATTTTAGTCAAAATTATAAAAATCACTATTTCTTGCCACTCCAATTTCCCCTCCATCAGATTTCACCTCATGTTGATGGCCTTGAACATGAAGCAGTGATTGATGACCATGCAGCCAAAAAAACATGAAAAAAAAATATTATAGAAGTGTGTCAGGCTAATATAAATATTGCGTTGTTTTATAGACTTTGTAATATATATGACATTTTCCACCTTTTTAAAATTTGGTAATCCTTAGTATTTCTTTTCTCATTATAGACAGATATTTATTTTCATGCCTAATTTTGTATTTCTAATCTGTATTCTTTTTCTTAAAGAGCTTTGCCGAGTTGTATAAGCCCTCAAAACACTTGCAAAGGAACTGAATGTTTTAACTAAGCTAGACTAACCCTGCAGCCTCTCAGATCTACCCAGCTCAGAAGTTACAGTGGAGAATCTGACCAGTGGCAATTTCCACTAAGAGTAAGTCTTTTTTTTTTCCCCTTTTTCCTAATGACATATCCATGTTGAGCATTTTGAGCCATGAAAATATTGAGAAATTCCCCTTTCCCCACCCCAAACCTCCACCCCAGTAATTTTCCTTTTCACACATGCCTCTTCATTTCCTGGTTCTGGTCTGGGCGTGAAGCAAAGTACCTGAGTCCAGGCAGAAAACCTATTTTTAGGATAGTTTTGGCCTAACGGGCCAGGAAATGCCAATAACTTTATGCAAACTGTTTCTTAATGAAGATCCAACCTGAATGCATAATATGGGACCCTTGCATAATTCAGATGATGCTCAGATAAGGTCCAAACAATTAGAAACACCTTCCAAGAAACACCTTGGAGGCCACTGGGTAGGTATGGATTTTCCCACAATGAAATTCTGAAATAAGAGACAATAGTCACAATTTTTTTAAAGTGTGAACTCCCAAGAAATAGCAAACAACATTTCTATTGGGAATATTGCTCCAAATACTCACTTGACTGTCAAACAGTGGGGGAAAAAAAAAATAGGATTGCCAACAAAACCACAAAAGATGAGGTTTTATTCCTTGAGAAAAAAAGATTATTTGATTCACACTTCAGTCCTTGCCCAACTACATGTGTTCACTTCAGTCAGGCCCTGAGGTAAAAGAAAATGGAATTCCTTTCCCTGGTGTATTATAAGGAAGAAATAAAGAAATGGAAAAAGAAAAGAAAAGAGAAAAAATGAGATTATCCAGGCCGAGTGCCTGATTCTCCCACAAAGACGATAAGCCAATTTAAAAAACACGTGAAGCACATTCAACATGGATGATATTTTACATCATCTACAAATTGGCATTCACCATTGGCACTTGTCATCTACCTCTGTAAGGATTAAATTATGAACAACTGTGGGTGCTGACTCTCAACACCTCTTGAAAGCAGTTCAGAGTGGATATCAGGAATGAAGCACTCAGTCCTCTGAGAAAATCTGATAGAATAAGTGTTTCAGATAGTTAGATACTTTCAGAAGATGACTTTATGCACCCAGTTCTTGCATTTCCTCATATCTAGAAAAAAGCACTAAAATCCTCCATGGTGACTTATGTTCCTGGTGACTAGTATAAGTCTTCTGCAAAAAATATGTGCTTGACGGCATGAACTCCCCCTTCACCAAAATCACAGGTATACTGACCTTCCCCCTACTCTTTGGAGCAATTTCTCAGAGCTATCTGGAATGCTGTCTCCCAGGCTATAGTCTTCAATTTTGCCCCAAATAAAACTTAACTCAACTCTCACATTGTGCTTTTTTTAAACAAGTATTTATTTATTTGTCTGTACAAGGTCTTAGTTGTGGTGCACAGGATCATCAATCTTCTTTGTGACAATCTTCAGCTGTGGTATGTGGAATCTAATTCTCTGACCAGGGATCTAACTCAGGCATTGGGAGCTCAGAGTCCCAGTCACTGGACCACCAAGGAGTTCCCACATAGTGCTTTTTTTTTTTTTTTTTTTTTCAGTTGACATATACATCTTTCAGTGAAACATGACAAAAACAAATTGATGTTAACAATATCTGGGTTACAAAGTTTGAAACTGAATGGTCTTCAACTATACCTTAAATCCTTAAACTTGGGTGTTTATGATAATCTCTATCCTATTTCCACCATAGGTGCTTTTGAAATTGTTATTGCTGTTTGCAGTCATAGTTGTAGTCCTGTTTACTATGCTGGGAATAGCATTCAAGAGAAACAAACATTTTAGAATTTGCATTGGCCTTGTTTTGACCTGCCTGATGAATCACATTTAGCCAGTGGTTTCCCAGCACTACCACAAGACTGTTTTCCTCCATTATTGCAGAACACTCTTTACGCCAATTCAAATTCATGTCCAGGCAGGCCTGTTTGAACTGCTTCAGGAAGGAGCACTAAGGCGAGGCCTATAAGTAGCTAACCCCTTTCCCTAAAGTCTAGATGGTAGGAGAGGGGCTGAAATGAGACTTTCAGAATAACTCCCTTTCCTGAAAGCCTGAGGTTTTTTTTTCTTTGGATAGTTGATTCTGAGCATAATTCCATGACTTAAAAAAAAAAAAAATTATTTATTTGGCTGCACCAGGTCTTAGTTGTGGCATGACAGATCTAGTTCCCTGACCAGGGATGGAACCTGGGATCCCTGCAACACCACCAAGGAAGTCCCAATAACTCCATGACTTTTAATTGCTTTGCTCCACATAGTTTATGGCTGTTGAGAAGGATCACAAAATAGACGGTGGGACTGGGTGGAACGATGCTTGATGACTAGAAGAGACCCAGCTATTGTATATCTTCTGCAAAGTCCTGCACCCAGAATAAGCACTCTGGTCTGTGTCTGTCAATAGATAATCAAATGAATGAACACATCAAGGAATGAGCAGAAACAGAATACTTAGCTAAACTTTACAGGGAATGAGACCCTGCAAACCAAAGAAGCTCACTTGGGCAAGGGCTTGCTAATACTAAACACATTACAGTTGGATGGGCTTCCTGGCACTGATCAAGCCCCACCAAATAACCCAGGTCAGAGGTTAAGGATGTGACCCTTCCTCACTGTATTGTTGCAAAATCAGCATGTGTATGGATGATTCTCATTTCCACTGAAATCTCTATTTTACAAATTATCCTTGCTCCAGGCCATTGTTCCTCCACCCACCTGCTACCTACCTAAAAGCCTTTAACTATTCATTTCAATCTCCTCCCAAAGTAAAAGGATTAGGAAGCAGACTTAAAACCAGTTTTTCTTTGAATTAAACACTATCATGAAAATGAGACCAGGAAATAGGGGTGAGGCAAATGGTAAAGAGAAGAGGTTACAAAGCAATTCTGCTATGTAACCGATTAAATCCCAGTCCTACTATGAAAGTGATGAAAGTGAAGTCGCTTCAGTCGTGTCCTACTATAACTAACTTTGTAAATCTGATGTTGCTGGAGGAGGGGCAAAATGGAATGCAAACAATAACAAATGAAGTGTAGTACAAACAATGAAACCACACTGAAGGGGATGGGGGAGCAAAGAATTAACCTGAGTAACTATGGGAAATAGTGTTTTGTGTTATATACAAGCTAACAAGCTAAACAGATAATAAGAACTGTACTCAAATAACACTCAAGTACACTATATCTCTCATGGGTGTGGGCTAGCAATTCTGAAACTATCTTGTATGGGAATACCCGATGATCTTATTTGCCTCCTGGGAAATCTGTATGCAGGTCAAGAAGCAACAATTAGAATCGGAAATGGAACAATGGACTGGCTCTAAATTGGGAAGGAGTACATCAAGGCTGTATATTGTCACCCTGTTTATTTAACTTATATGCAGAGTGCATCATGAAAAATGCTGGGCTAGATGAAACACAAGCTGGAATCAAGATTGCCAGGAGAAATATCAATAACCTCAGATATGCAGATGACACCACCCTTATGGCAGAAAAAGAAGAGGAACTGAAGAGCTTCTTGATGAAAGTGAAAGAAGAGAGTGAAAAAGTTGGCTTAAAGCTCAACATTCAAAAAATTAAGATCATGTCACCCGGTCCCATCACTTCATGGCATCTATTAGATGGAGAAACAATGGAAACAGTGTCAGACTTTATTTTCTTGGGCTCCAAAATCACTGCAGATGGTGACTGCAGCCATGAAATTAAAAGATGCTTGCTCCTTGGAAGAAAAGCTATGACTAACCTGGATAGCATATTAAAAAGCAGAGACATTACTTTGCCAACAAAGGCCCATCTAGTCAAAGCTCTGGTTTTTCCAATAGTCATGTATGGATGTGAGAGCTGGACTATAAAGAAAGCTGAGCACCAAAGAATCAATGCTTTTGAACTGTGGTGTTGGAGAAGACTCTTGAGAGTCCCTTGGACTGCAAGGAGATCAAACCAGTCAATCCTAAAGGATATCAGTCCTGAATATTCATTGGAAGGACTGATGCTGAAGCTGAAGCTCCAATACTTCAGCCACGTGATATGAAGAACTGACTCATTGGAAAAGACTCTGATGCTGGGGAAGATTGGAGGCAAGGGGAGAAGCGGATGAGACCGTTGGATGGCATCACCAACTTGATGTACATGAGTTTGAGTAAGCTTCAAACAGGGGAGCCTGCAGTCCATGGGATCGCCAAGGGTTGGACATGGCTGAGTGACTGAACTGAGCTGAACTATTGCTGCTGTTTAGTTGCCACGTTGTGTCTGACTCTTTTGAGACTCCATTGACTGTGGCCCACCAAGCTCCTCTTCCATGGATTTCCCAGGCAAGAATACTGGAGTGGGGGGATCCTCCTGACCTAGGGACTGAACTTGAGTCTTCTGCATTTGCAGGCTGATTCTTTACCACTGAACCACCAGGAAAGCCTCTATGTGTATATTAGGATTGAACAAAAAGAATATCTATCATGGATAGTGAAAGAAAGATCTCCCAACTGTTGGAAAAAGGAGTCACAAATCAGGAAAGGGGAAGGTTAGGTAGAATACAACCTGTATTTCACCTACAGTGTAGGATCAGAAATAGAGGTATCAGTATAAACTCACGAATTTAAATGTGTGTACACAGTGTGTCTCTTAACAGTGATGACTTAGATTCACCCCCTCTCCTTTTTATTGGAGGGCTCCTGTAAGGTCCTTATAGACAGAAGGAAAATATATTTATTCTGTCAGTATTTTTAACAGAAGTAAATACTAGGTTCACACTAAGAAATGGCTTTCCAAATGAGGAAATGAGGGTGTTATTAATGAAAAGCAGAGCCTTAGGGCAGTACTAAATAATAGGGTCCAGGAGAAGTTAAGAAAATACTAGTAACAGTAAGAAGGACCACTATTTTCAAGATGTCTTAATCTAGGAGCCATGTACTAAGTACTGCAAACTCCATTTACTCCATATAATGCTCATAAAATAGTCACACATGTAGAGACCACTGCTTAACTTAAATCTCTTGATCTGCAGAATTTTGTTTAAAGGCTAGTCACACATTTAGAGACTACTGCTTAATTTAAATAAAATCTCTTGATCTGCAGAATTTGTTTAAAGGCAGAAGTCCTCTGGTTTAAAATTTTCAGAAAAGCAAATCTAAACTTTTAGGACACTTTTAAATCATTTTTGAATTAACAGTATCTGATCGAAATGAAAAGCACAACAATTCAAGAGCCGACCTGAGATTCTTTAGACTCAAGAAATTTAATACAGCAACAAACTCACTTTCTCCAGAAAACTTTCCCATCTATTAGTCACTTGCACAAGTTGAATGAGACATTAGTCAAACAAAGAGGCTTGATACCACACGGAATGAATCACTCCCAATTCAGAGAAGGTGCTAAGGGGTACTGACAAGTAATCTACCTCTCTGTTTCTGAGCAAAGAGTTATTTGTGTGAGATCAAGAAGGAGAGAGGATGACTGTAACACTTCACATCACAGCAGGTATTCAAAGACTTAGGTTTGTGGAAAGTATGATTGCAGGCACTCTCCACAACATTGCCTGACCTAGGATTTCCTTGTTTTTGTTTTACTACTGACTGTGTTGCCTTCCCACTGTCTATAGAAAACTTCAGTTCAGTTCAGTTGCTCAGTTGTGTCCAACTCTTTGCGACCCCATGAACTGCAGCATGCCAGGCCTCCCTGTCCAACACCAACTCCCAGAGTCCACCCAAACCTATGTCCATTGAGTTGGTGATGCCATCCAACCATCTCATTCTCTATTGTCCCCTTCTCCTTTCTGCCCTCAATCCCTCCCAGCATCAGGATTTTTTCCAATGAGTCAGCTCTTCACATCAGGTGGCCAAAATATTGGAGTTTCAGCTTCAAGATCAGTCCTTCCAATGAACACCAGGACTGATCTCCTTTAGGATGGACTGGTTGGATCTCTGTGAAGTCCAAGGGACTCTCAAGAGTCTTCGCCAACACCACAGTTCAAAAGCATCAGTTCTTCGGTGCTCCACTTTCTTCACAGTCCAACTCTCACATCCACACATGACTACTGGAAAAACCATAGCCTTGATCAGACAGATCTTTGTTGACAAAGTAACGTCTCTGCTTTTAAATATGCTGTTTAGGTTGGTCATAACTTTCTTTTCAAGGAGTAAGCATCTTTTAATTTCATGGTTGCAATCACCATCTGCAGTGATTTTGGAGCCCAGAAAAATAAAGTTAGCCACTGTTTCCCCATCTATTTGCCGTGAAGTGATGAGACCAGATGCCATGATCTTAGTTTTCTGAATGTTGAGCTTTAAGCAAACCTTTTTACTTTCCTCTTCACTTTCATCAAGAGTCTCTTTATGTCTTCTTCACTTTCTGTCATAAGGGTGGTGTCATCTGCATATCTGAGGTTATTGGTATAAAAATTGTAGAAAACTTGTGCCCTACTAAATCTGCCTGTGCTATACCAAACAAAAGCCCCAAGAGACCAAACTAGTTTAAACTGAACTTCAATTGTTTGCTTACTTTGCTTGACTGATCTTTCTGAGAAGTTTATAATAGGAAAATCAAGGAAATCTGAAAGATATTTGTTGTTGTTCAGTCACCAAGTTGTATCCGACTCTTTGTGACCCCAAGGACTGTAGAACTCCAGGTTTCCCTATCTCTCACCATCTCCCAGAGTTTGCCCAAGTTCATGTCCATTGAATCAGTGATGCCATTCAATGATTATACTGAAAGATATAATCATAAATAATTATAGACTCAGCCAGGAGCTATTAATAAAATGATGGTGTGCAGTCCTTCTTTGAATTTCAAAGCTATGGACCTAGAAAGATTATCGCTATGTATGAAGTTTATATTACAGTTCAGCTGAAAGTTCAGGTTTTTTGAAATTTATTGAATAATGTATTTTAATTGAATAAATTAACATGTGTTGAATATTGACTAATTGCTAACCCTAAAATCTAGAATTCATTTGTGCAACAGATAATGATTGTTCATGATGTATCAGGAAGAAGGAAATGGCAACCCACTCCAGTATTCTTGCCTAGAGAATCCTGTGGACAGAGGAGCCTGGTGGGCTTCCATCTGTGGGGTCGCACAGTCAGACATGACTGAAGAGACTTAGCAGCAGCAGCAGCATGATGTATCAGAGGCTCTGTCTACTTACTGAGGAAATAGAGACAAATCAACTGGACACTTCTCTCATGAAGCTTATGAATGGAAGAGGCTATATAAACAAATTAAGCAATCTGCATGCAACAGAAAGTGTAAAAAGGATGCAGAAATAGAAAAAGGAAAGAGATTTTAATCCTGGAAGTGTCAGGAGTCTTGAAGAGAGAGTTCTGCAGAATGACGTTTGAGCTGGTTCTGAAGGAGAAATAGGAAGTGACCAGACAATCATTAGGAGAAAGGAAAGTGGAGGAAGAAAGGGGGCAGGGTTTTCATGGAAGCAAAGAACACAGTAGGTACAGAAGAAACCATGAGATAGTGTCTCATCCTATAAAAGTTAAAACAGCATTACTGATAATTAAATGTGTGAGGTGATAGGGAGCAAGCAGGTCCCTGGGACAACAGGGGCAGACCCTGTAGGAGGTCTTCAGCAGGTCAGAGCCGTCTGCAACACAACCACTCTCAGGCCCAGCCTTGAACTAACAGCCAATGGGATGCCAAGGAGAGGTCTTTGGAGGAGACATGGTCAGACTTGCATTTGTATGAATGTCTCTGGCTTCCCAAGTGACTTAGTGGTAAAGAATTCACCTGCCAATGCAGGAGACGCAAGAGATGCAGGTTTGATCCCTTGGTCAAAAAGATCACCTGGAGGAGGAAATGGCAACTCACTCCAGTATTCTTGCCCAGAAAATCCCACAGACAAAGGAACCTGGCAGGCTACAGTCCATATATACAGTCTGGTTAGAAATGTTTCTCCCCAGTGTTAATCTTTTAAGAATGTTCTAGCTGTTCTTATCTAATTGGAAACACTTAAATCCCATCTTGCAATGCCTTTGTTACATGCCCACACTATACATTATGAAATGTACCTAGCAATGAATGAATGAATGAAATTCCTGCTGCTTTTTGTAGACATCCCATTAGATGGAACAATGCTGGCTTCACCACCAGCGAGAAAAAGTACAAGCAGTTTATACCTGCCACCAGCTCATCCTCTCAACATGCTCTGGAAGAATCAGTCCCTTTAGAGAAACTCAGATTCATCCATGTTGAGAGCAGTATGTTGGATGGCACTCTTAGGGAGAGGTTTTGTCAGCCATATATCACAGACAAGATCTCAGAAAGGCATGGGACAAGCTCCAAGCTAACCATGAGCTGAGATTGCTCCACCAGCTCTTACATCATCGCCAATAAGAAATTTGTTTTCAGAGGAAACTGTCACTACCAAAAGAGCAAGCAAAAAACTAAGCTTCTGGCTTTGACTTTAAAGGAAAGATGCCAGCTTCTAAGCTCATCCTTTAATTGCCTTATACGTAACAGAAGTGGTTGTTAGTGTAGTGAGCAAGCCAGAACAAAGACGTGGACCCCACAGTTCTCTATTCCCACTATGGAAAGTTCACTGGGCTGTGTGATCTGAAGTAAACCAGAGGATGCAGGAGATTAGAGAGGAGCACCCTTTCCTTTCAGACACACAGTGAAGTATGATGCCTTTTCTCCTTTGCAAAGCAACCACCAAGTCCTTCTCAGAAAGATGCTACAAAGACGCTTCAACCTAGAACAAGAATGAGTCATAGTTTGTACAATTCAGTGGTGCTGCCAACCCGCCTCTGCTCTCCCTCACAGTTTTTGTTTTCTTGGTATGATAATTAGTTGTTGGCATTATGAATGTGTCTTCCGAGGGGGGAAAAAAATGTGGGCACGTGTTATTTCTGGAATGAGGATGTTATGCATC
The DNA here is from genome assembly GCA_006408675.1 of Madoqua kirkii. Classification (NCBI taxonomy): domain Eukaryota; kingdom Metazoa; phylum Chordata; class Mammalia; order Artiodactyla; family Bovidae; genus Madoqua; species Madoqua kirkii. The sequence continues at coordinate 24,353 of SJYC01003222.1, read as the reverse complement.
CTACTGAGGTAAGCTATCCACTCAGAGGCCAAGTCCTGACCAACATGTGGTCACCTAACCCAGAGCACCACCTCCCTCACGTTATCTTTTACCATGGAACATGATTTCCAGTTATACTGACTGGCTTGTGCTGAGTTACACAGGAAGCAAACTCTGTTCAGAAGAACAGCAGTTCTACAGTTACCCCAAACTTGAAAGTTATCATCCGGTGGTTTCCAATCTCAAGACACACTAGAATCACCTTGAGAGCTTTTGTGAAAATACCATTGCTGGGGGCCTCCTCTGAGCAAGTTAGAAAGAATTTCTGGGACTGGGGTCAATCAGGGCATGAGTGTTCTTTCAAAGCTCCTCACAGTGCTTCTGAAGGAAAGCCAAGGTTGAGAACCACTGATATCATCCATGAAAACCCTTCCAAATGAAACTGAGATCCAGAGAGGCTGATGGGTCGTCCTAAGGCCCATAACATGGCTTGTTGGTTAGCGTGCCCTCATCTGTGTGTCTGTCTCCTTCAGGATTATGAAAGCCTTCAGCACTTGAACCACATAAATTTATTTGAACCATATAAATCCAAGTGCCCCACAGTAAATGTTGGATGAGAGTAGAGCCAGGAAGGAAAAGAAGGACCAAAATCTGTCCTGCCTTTGGTTTCACAGACTCTAAGAAAAACTGTTACTAATATAAATGACCAGGAACATTTTAGCCCTCAAATGAAATCATTAAATATCAGTCTCCCCAGACTTATAACTTACTCATTTCTAGAAAAATCCTGAATCAGATCACCCCTAAAATTTCAAGCTGAATAATTTCACCTCAGCAAGTCCAATTGTTAAAGCTAGGAGCTCAACCTTGTTCAATACCTCAAGCTTCACTAAACTCTTATTCTGTGGAGTTTCACTTATTTGCCTGGTTAGACTTGACACTTTTCAGTTACTATCCACTGAAAACGGCATATTGTCCTTCAGGACCAAGACTCCAGAGGGCAGAGAATTATGGGATGTAAGTGCTGTGATTAAGGAGACATAGGCCTAGAATCTGAGAGTTGCTGAGGACTCAGCAGAGGCTTCAAGAGTGTTCTATGACTTTATTGGCACTACACACTGCCAGCTACACATCTTTCGCCTTCCGGTCATCAATTCAAGCGAAATCCAGTCTGTGAGGCATGGTGTGAGGACTCAGAATTGGACCACAATGTTGGGGACCCTGGAACTGTGCATCAGATATTACCATGTTGGGTCACATCCTCCCACTTGAAATTCTGACATCTGACACACTCTGACCAGTTTCCAAATGCCTGCATCCTTTGTCTGAGGGTGTTCTTTGGACCTGAAACCCACTTTACCCACTCATGTAATACACTAGAAGTGCCAGAGAAGGAAAGTCTCCCCTCACCCCCACCATGGCTTTTGACCCCCAAATTGGCAGGAACTGGTATATCTGGCTCCCATCCCCCTCAGGTGCAGGCACTCCAAGTTGCGTGTTGAGTTTTCTCCAGGGATTAAGGCCGAGTGTCCCAGTGGTTACCTGTGTGTTAATGTACCTTTTACCAGCAGCCTTCTCTTCTTGCTTCCCTTTCCAGTTCCTTGCTGGTGTTTCCTCTTCTTGTGTTGTGTTAGTCACTCAATTAGTCACTCAGTCATGTCTGACTCCTTGTGACCCCATGAACCATAGCTCACCAGGCTCCTCTGTCCATGGAATTCTCCAGGCAAGAATACTGGAATGGATTGCTATTCCTTTCTCCAGGGAACCTTCTAACCCAGGAATCAAACCTGGGGTTCCTGCATTACAGGCAGATTCTTTACCAAGTGAACCACCAGGGAAGCCCACCCAGCTAATGAAATTCTGTGTCAAGGTCTGATTCTGGGGGAACCCAAAGACACACTGGCCTTGTCAATACATGGTCATTTGATTACAGAAAAGCCACTTAAAATTCCTGAGCATCCCTGGCTTCAAATGTAAAATAAGGAGAGGATTTTGAGTACTGCTTGGTCATAGCAGCAGCCAAGGGCTGCTTCATTTGACTGCCAAAGTCCCCCCTATCCAGCCCTGGTCTGCTTTCTGCCCTCTTTCCCCATCTCTAAGTGTACCCATCCCCCATGCTTCTCTCCAGTCACAGGGAGTTTCTTTGAATTCTTACAAGTGGTACATTTCCCACTTGCCTTAGGACTCTTACTCATGCTGTCCCTCTGCCTGGAATACTCTTCTTCCTTCTGTTATTTGGCTCACTCCCACATATCCTCCAGCTCTTAGCTGAAATGTCACTTCCTGCAGGGAAGCCTTTTCTGACGCCCCGTCTAGGATCCTGCTCTTACATGCTACTAAATATAGTATTCCTTCCGTCATGTCTGGCATGCTTTATAGTAATTCTTATTTTCTTCTCAGAGTCCACCTCCCTCGCCATTAACCACCATCACTGGCTTTTAAGCTCCTTCCAGACAGAAGCCCAGTTTATCTGGCTCGCCACTGTATCCCTGATACCCAGTCCAGTGGCTGCACATGGAAGGTACTTGATAAATAATAGTCTCACAAAAAGCATCCTTGTTTAGAAACATTAGAGTTGCCTGGAGGATCCCTTGGATGGAGGAGCCTGGTGGGCTGCAGTCCATGGGGTCGCTAAGAGTCCGACACGACTGAGCAACTTCACTTTCCCTTTTCACTTTCATGCACTGGAGAAGGAAATAGCAACACACTCCAGTGTTCTTGCCTGGAGAATCTCAAGGACAGGGGAGCCTGGTGGGCTGCCGCCTCTGGGGTCTCACAGAGTCAGACACGACTGAAGGGATTTAGCAGCAGCAGCAGCAGCAGCAGCAGAGTTGATGAATAAGATTTTGGAAGAGTAGTCAAAGCAAAGTTTCCCAACCAGAGAGTCAAGATACTGCCTCAAATGGTTTGCAGCCAAGATACAATGTTTCCTTCAGCCCTTCTACTTGAAGAAGGGGTGTATGAGTTGGAGCTCCCTATACTCTGATGAGAACAGCTTAATCTTTTTATCTTAGTGAAGGCTGTCACTATTTTTAACATGAAAAATTTTTAAGTTGGAAAGCACTTTGTTAAAATAATCCAGCCCAATACTTTTTAAAATGTGGAGTTGAAATTTGGAAAAGAAAATTTAGTAGTGGAAGGGAGGACTAAATTAGGAGGTTAGGATTAATGTATATACACTGCTGCTGCTAAGTCGCTTCAGTTGTGTCCAACTCTGTGTGACCCCATAGATGGCAGCCCACTAGGCTCCCCCATCCCTGGGATTCTCCAGGCAAGGATACTGGAGTGGGTTGCCATTTCCTTCTCCAATGTATGAAAGTGAAAAGTGAAAGTGAAGTTGCTCAGTCGTGTCTGACTCCTAGCAACTCCATGGACTACAGCCCACCAGGCTCTTGACATAAAATAGATAATCAACAAGGGCCTACTGCATATCACAGGGAACTATACTCAATACTTTATGATAACCTAGGAAATGACAACCAACTCCAGTATTCTTGCCTGGAAAATTTCAGGGACAGATGAGCCTGGCAGGCTACAGGCCACGGGATTACAAAGAATCGGACATGACTGAGCAACTAACACTTACTTACTTAACCGATATGGAAAAAGAAACTGAAAAAGAATAGATATATGTACGACTAAATCACTTCGCTATATTCCTGAAATTAACACAACATTGTAAATCAACTATTGTTCAGTCACTCAGTCCTGTCAGACTCTTTGCAGCTCCATGGACTGAAGCATGCCAGGTTTTCCTGTCCTTCACTATCTCCTAAATCAACTATACTCCAATATAAAATTGTAAAAATTTAAAAAAGAAAATTTAGTAGCAAGCATTGTACCTGAGAGATGTCTGGAAGCAGAAGGCATTGCATTCATCAGCTGTTAAGGTCAATACAGCCTTCATAGGTGGGGCCTTTCTGACATTCCTTGAGGCTTGGTGGCCTGGTGGGGGTTATCTCAAAAATTCCTGGATCCTCCAGGGATGGGACCAAGTATTGATACAAAGAGCCACGCCCAACCTTTTCCAACCAAATTCCTAGCATGCCTAGAGGCCTCCAGGAACCCAACTTTGCTTGTCTTCTCTCCACGCTCAACGTCCTCCGTATCCTGCCTCCCACTTGCCTTATCTGTATTTATTTCCAGGCATAACGCTGTGCACCTCTCTGCTGTTCGCCTTGCTCTTCTTCCCCAGTCATAGACTCCTCCCTCTCACAGTTCCCACCCACTCCTCACTCCTATTCATCCTTTGAGATGCCACTCAAGCGGATTGGAAGTTCCACTCGAGGCTTCCCTTGCCTAACACCCTCCCTCCCCTACCCACTGGCGTTTTCTTCCAGTGGGTTTACAAATGGGTTTCCTGTGACCTACCTACTCCACCCTCAACCAGACGAAAGGCATCTGAGGACAGGACCCACATTATTTCCATCTCTATCGGCTCAGAGTCACAGTGCCTGTGACTAAGTAGGTATTCAATAAAAATTTGCTCAAATGCATTAAACATTATGTTTCGTGTGTGTGTGTGTGTGTGTGTGTGTGTGTGTGTGTGTGTGAGAGAGAGAGAGAGAGAGAAAGAGAGAGAGAGAGACAGAGACAGACAGAGAGAGAGAGAGAGAGAGAGAGATTTAACCCTTGTCTGGCTAACAATCGGCCCACTTTAAATTAACTGAAGATAACTTGATTACTTCCAAATTGTAATAAGAAAAAGTGTGCCATGTGCAGCTGAAGTACTCTTCAATAATTTGCACAGATGGGCAGAAGTAAACATCTTGGCTTAAAGCCAAAGCAGAACAAAAAGCCAAGTTCATATAAGATCTACAGGTCTCTCATTTTGAGTGCTGAGATGGCAGACAACAGCCTTGTGAAACATCTGGGGAAAGGAACAGCATTCTGGACACTGAACTGCCAAGAATAACTGGCTGTTCTTCAGGGTCCTCACATGTGCAAATGGGTGGCAACTGTGACTCTACATTGATAATTCCAAAGAAGTCTGTTTTCTGTTTTAATCCAGCTGAATAGAAGTTGTCCTTTGTTAAGATGAATGAAATCTGCAGTTATGTATTGGAATTCATTTCCAAGGGAGGGGTTAACCTAGAAGCCTTGCTCCATCTAGCACCGCCCTGGCGCCTGCCCTAAGCACCAGGCCAGCTGTCCACACCCTGGCCAGGAAAGGGCAGGGCCGCCTGCACGGATGTCCAGACCCTGGGATGGGGGACCGCCACCCCACTGTCCTGTCCCAGGCTTTCACTCAGCCTGAGGTCTTGAGAGGTTGGGTTTGTAGGGATCTGGCTTGTTTAGACCTTTGGCGTACTCCCCACATCCCCTGTAAACCACAATATTGCTATTTATTGAGCAGTTGTCAGATAATGTGCTGCAAATTTGCATAAGACCTATCCTCCTCTCACATGTGGAGTAACTGAACTAATTTTTGAAATCAGTTTTCCAAAGCTGGAGAATAGAAGTGTTGGGTTAACCCCTGGGAGGCAGGGAGGTAGGGGTGATATATTAAAACTGTGATAATACTCATAGTTTCTTTGTTTTTTCACATATATCAGCTCATTTTATCCCCACAAAAGTCCTTTTAAGTAAACAGAATTCTCCTCTACTGATGAGACAGGAAATTGAGACAGAGATTAAGCAAAAGATGGAGAAATGCACTGGTAAGTACGTAATGGGGGGTGGGGAAGAAGATCACTTCTTGTCTTCTGTTTCAGAGCTGTACCTACCCCTTAACACACACACGTACATACATATGTAGACACACACACACATAGAAAGGTTTCAGTTCTGGGGAAAAGGAGCCAGGTGGGAAAAGAGTTGGAGAAAGCCAGATGTATAATTTACATAACATAGGTTCTTTGGTACATTGAAAAATTAATTATGAGATCACTCATGGATAATTTAAGCACAAGCTAGGATGCCTGGTAGACTTCAAAACTGGCTCACAGTAAGGATGACTGACTCTTTGCAACCTATGGACTTTACAGTCCATGGAATCCTCTAGGCTAGAAAACTGGAGTGGGTAGCCTTTCGCTTTTCCAGAGGATCTTCCCAACCCAGCGAATGAACCCAGGTTTCACGCATTGCAGGTGGATTCTTTACCAGCTGAGCCACAAGGGAAGCCCAAGGATAAGTGAGTTCTGCCCTGGTTTCTATCTACCTTTGCTTAAAAGAAGAGATTAAAATGATGAAAAGATGAATGTTTTTGCAATTTAACTCCACCAGTAAAAGCATTCAAACTGAATTCCATGATAGCAGCAAGAATTCAATTCAAATGAAGACAGATTGTCTCTTGCTGTGAAGTGCAATATGGCGTCTCTAGATTCTGAGGATTACAAACCATCCCTTAGTCTGAAGGCCTAGATTATGGATGAGAATACAGGGTAAAAATAGCCATTATAAAAATGAGCTATTGGTCTTATGAGAGCTGCCAGGCAGTAAAGTACTTTAAGGAATGAATAAACCTTGCAGTCAAAAGTGTCACTTTCGTCCATGAAACAACAGTGTTGGTTCTTACCACTTGCCCTGGTCCAATAGTTACTCTTCCTAGATTAACATCACATTGGTTAATAATGGCAAGCCAAACCATGCTGAGTGTCAGCCTCCATGAAAGATTGCAAAACTATGTAAATCTAAAGGGGGACATCAAGGAAGGTGCATGACACTGAAAATAGTTTCCTTGTTACTCTGATGATTAAAGGTAGAATGAGGTCAAGCCATGACAATTTTTGTTTTAGTTTGTCAGTAGGCAATCGGGATTGTAGTCACTGACTGCCATCATCACCAACTTTCTAGGTGCCAGTGTTAGAGAAATTGCCAGTCCTGCTGGGATGACTTAATACTCTATTTTCAAAGAAGAACATAATACTATATTAAGAAATTAGGTCAATATTTATCTTAAGCATCATTTGTCAGTAGATAATTTTAAGCAAAGGGCAAGTGTAAATTTACTTTGATCAGAAAGCTCATCATGTGTAATTTGCTGTTACAAATCTATTGAAATATTAAACCATTGGAATTCGGGAAACTTCAGTTTCCTGTACCATAATAGCCTTCATGTATCTTAAACTTGCTTAAGGCCTTACCCTTTCTGGTTCCCTTGCCGGCTTGTTTCCCTTTGCCCACAGGGCTCATTCCATGGGCTCCTTTAAGCCTTCATTTGAAGTCACCTTCCCAGAAAGCTTCCCTGGTGGCTCAGAGGTTAAAGCATCTGCCTGGAATGAGGGAGACCTGGTTCAGTCCCTGGGTTGGGAAGATCCCCTGGAGAAGGAAATGGCAATCCACTCCAGTACTCTTGCCTGGAGAATCCCACAGAGGGAGGAGCCTGGTAGGCTACAGTCCATGGGGTCACTAACAGTTGGACACGACTGAATGACTTCACTCCCAGAAAAGACTTTCCTGTTTTTCTTTTTATTTAAATTTTTTTTACATTTTATTTTATTATTTTTTTAAATACTTTATTCTACTTTACAATACTGTATTGGTTTTGCCATACGTTGACATGAATCAGCCACAGGTGTACACGATCTCCCAGTGCCGAAGCCCCCTCCCACCTCCCACCCCACACCATCTCCCCGGATCATCCCATACACCAGCCCCAGGCATCCTGTATCCTGTATTGAACACAGACTGGCGCTTCGTTTCTTATATGATAGTATACATGTTTCAGTGCCATTCTCTCAAATCATCCCACCCTCTCCCTCTCCCTCAGAGGCCAAAAGTCCGTTCTATACCTCTGTGTCACTTTTGTTGTCTCACATACAGGGTCATCATTACTATCTTTCTAAATTCCATATATATGTGTCAGTATACTGTATTGGTGTTTTTCTTTCTGGTTTACTTCACTCTGTATAATCGGCTCCAGTTTCATCCATCTCATTAGAATCCGACATAAATCACAGCAGGATTCTCTATGATCCACCTCCCAGTATACTGGAAATAAAAGCAAAAATAAGCAAATGTGATCTAATTAAAATTAAAACCTTCTGCACAACAGAGGAAATTATTTTAACTTTTTATTTCTGGCTGTGCTGGGTCGTCATTGTGGTGCATGAACTTTTTCTAGTTGTGGAGCACAGGCTCTAGAATGCATGGGCTCAGTAGTTGCAGTGCCTGGACTTAGATGCCTTGAGTCATGTGGGCTCTTAGTTCCCCAACCAGGGATTGAATCCACAACCCCTGCGTTGGAAGGCAGATTCTCAACTATTCCACCATCAAGGAAGTCCACCTGCTGTTCTTCTTACATTTCAGCCTTCCTTCCATGAGCCCTGGCACTTCATATGGCCCTATCCCATTTTCTTTTTCCCTATGATCTGCTTCATTTTATACCTATTTATTTTATTGCTTGTCTTTCTGTCCCCACTGAATATAAGCACCAAGTACTTTTTTCTCCACTGCTAAAATTCCTTCTCTTAGATGAATTTCTAGTAAATAGTAGCCATTCAGTTGGATAGACAGATGAGTGGATGGATGGATGGATGGATGGATGGATGAATAGATTGGGTAGGTGAATGGTTAATTATTGGACCCATGAATTCTTTCAGTTAACTGGCATCCAACATAGAGAACACAGGTCCATAAGTAAGAAAAGGACAAGCTGATTTCTCAGTTCTTCTCTTGGTAATGTTGTTGGCAATGTTAAACGATCTGTCATACAAGTCAATTATTCAGTTCTTCCCTGTCAGTCCTAAAACCCTGTATGGATCATATTGCTACATGGTAATTTTTTCACTTATCCAGGAGAGCCATGTGATAATAATCATTTGAGTCAGTCCTAACAGAACAGCATTTTATTATCTGGTTAAAAGGAGGGATTAAAGTGGTTATCAAAGATGTGTCTATGGAAGGATTTCAAGTCCTTCATGTGAGTTGGATGTAGTATAACATAGACCTCATAGGCCAGACTCTGCATATAAGTTAATAGGCACTTGTCAGTGCCAGTTTTTATGTACTTGATAATTATTCAAATTAGTTTATTCTAAATGCATTGGGCTTGCCTGGTAGCTCAGCTGGTAAAGAATCCACCTGCAATGCAGGAGATCCCGCTTTGATTTATGGGTTGGGAAGATTCCCTGGAAAAGGGATAGGCTACCCACTCTGGTATTCTTGCTTGGGGAATCCCCAAGGACAGAGTAGCCTGGTGGACTGCAGTCCATGGGTCGAAAAGAGTCAGACACAACTGAGAGACAAAGTACAGCAAATGCATTAGATGCTAGTTCCTATACCCATTCTTTTCTACTATATATTAGGGATCTTGCAGCCACCACTGTGCTCACTGAAAGAGGAATTTCTTATTGGTTTTGTCGGGTCCTAATTTGATCTGAGGGTTCTTTCCTCATAAGGTGTCTGTGCCCCTCTCATCTCTGTTGGAGGTGAAGTAGAAAATGGATTTGCAGGAGTTTAGCACCTAAAGATGGTAGATCCTCCAGTCAAGGAGCAGGAGGGGAAAGAGGAGGCCATCATTCAAAAGCGCTGAAGGGACCTCATTAGACAATAATCTGCCAGATATACTTCTTCTCTGTTCCCTAGTCTTAAAGATGGAAGGTTCTTCTCTTCCTCTCCAGTTTCTGTGGCAAATTAGTCCTCTCCTCTCCCTTCTCCAGATCTAGTGTTTTTTTTTGTTTGTTTGTTTTTCAAGAGGGAGTAAAACCCTGCTCCCTGCACAATAATAAACTCCCACTTAGGATAGAGTTTTCTGTGAAACTTGTTTTGACTTCACTGTGGCTAGAGGTGGGGTGGAGTTAGGGGAGAACAGCCAGATGAAAGAATATACCAGAAAAATGTGCACATTAATATTTCAATCCTTTTAAAATATATATATATTTTAAATTCAGTTCTTGTTTTGTCTTTCTAACTGTGTGTATTTAGCTCCTTAGGAGCAAAGAAAATTTCTGAAGATATTTTACAAACTGCTGTGCCTTACACACAGAAGATATTCAGTAAAAATCTGCTGATGTGTTCTTTGAAGGAGCCCCAATCTGGAAGCATCTGTGAGGAACACATGCCTAAGAGAGAATGAAAGCTAGTGAACATGAAGTGGTATTACCCATCTTTTTCTTTATAAATATTTATTTATTTGACCATGCCAAGTCTTAGTTGTGACATCTGGGATCTAGTTCCCTGACTGGCGATCAAACCCAGGCCACATGCATTGGGAGCACAGATTCTTAGCCATTAGACCACCAATGTGATGAATCTTTGATATAAACCCTCCTATCCTGACATCATGGAGGTCTTGACACAAAATGCAAGGTAAGAGTCACACAGCCCAAAGAAATAATATGACAAAAACTGTAGAGCAAAGTTTATATTAATGGTGATGATGTGATGATGATAAAGATTTTACTTTTAACCATGTCCAGGCACTGTTCTAGGTCTTTTACATACATGAACTAATTAAATCCTTATAATAAATAGTCTATGTGATCGATGTTCTTGTAGGAAACATTTGTGTACGACATAAGACAATCAACTCAATATGAAATAGCAAAATAGAAATTGAAAAAGATTAAGGTTTTGAGTCAGTGTCACTTTCCCATTAAAAGTCTTAATACTCACCCCAGGGAAGCAGCGTATTACATGATATTATAGACATTCACATTTTTTTGTCGTGCTCTAAAGCTCTCCATTACCACAGAAAAGAATTTCCACTCAATTAGATCATGAAGCAGATTATGCAAGTAGAGTCCCAAGATGTAAAAGACTTAAAGAGATTGTGTGTAGGGAAAAACTAATTGAAGGCAAGAAGAGCTGTACTGGAATGTGTGTTCGCACTGTAGTGGTGTCTGCTGTGAGCAGTCAAGTATTTATCCCTCTTCCTTTGTTTCTTCATCTGTGTACCTTGAATGGTACCACTCATTTCCAGTAGAAATGAACCATGCATCCTCAAATCGGATGAGGCTAGCTGAGTCTAGAGGGTTTCAACCCTTGAGTCTCACCCTGTCTAATGTGAGCACTGTTTATTTAGAAGGCAAATTAAATTTCTGAGCTGGGACAAACCAGAGAGACAGCCCCTGAATTTGCTGTGGTAGGAATGAGTAAAATACCCTCAAAAAATATATTAAAGATGCAAATTAGGGTAATAAAAATGTTGCCATTTTTATCAGTTATTAAATGTTATTTAAACTGATGTTTCAGGACACTGGAATTTATGGACTTATAGGACTCCATGGAATAAGAAAAAGCTGAAGGAAGTGAAGTAATTTGGAAAGAGACAAATACCGCTTATATGTGGAATCTACAAAAATGGTTCAAATGACACAAATGATTTATTTGCAAAGCAGAAATAGACATAGAAAACAAACTTATGGCAATCCAAGGGAAAGACAGGGAAATATAAATTGGTAGTATGAGATTAAAATACAGCATATACGCTACTATATATAAAATAGATAACCAACAAGGACCTACTGTATTGCACTAAGAACTATACTCAATGTCTTGTAATAACCTGTAATAGAAAAATATACATAAGAGAATATATATACAGACTCAGTGACTGAGCAACAAGCAACGATATATATATATATATATATATATATATTCGTATGTGTGTGAATATCTGTTAGAGAGACAAATACCGCTTATATGTGGAATCTACAAAAATGGTTCAAATGACACAAATGATTTATTTGCAAAGCAGAAATAGACATAGAAAACAAACTTATGGCAATCCAAGGGAAAGACAGGGAAATATAAATTGGTAGTATGAGATTAAAATACAGCATATACGCTACTATATATAAAATAGATAACCAACAAGGACCTACTGTATTGCACTAAGAACTATACTCAATGTCTTGTAATAACCTGTAATAGAAAAATATACATAATAGAATATATATACAGACTCAGTGACTGAGCAACAAGCAACGATATATATATATATATATATATATATATATTCGTGTGTGTGTGAATCTCTGTGTGTTAGTCACTCAGTCATGTCTGACTCTTTGCAACCCCATGGACTGTAGCCTGCCAGGCTCCTCTGTCCTTGGAATCCTCCAGGCAAGAATACTGGAGTTAGCCATTCCCATCTCCAGGGGATCTTCCCAACCAAGGGAAGAGATCAAACTTGGGTCTCTGCATTGCAGGTAGGTTCTTCATTATCTAAGCCACCAGAGAAGCCCAGATAAATATATATATATACTGTATTTCAATAATCTTTTTAACTGAAGGAAGTAGTATTAAATTCTCCATCTGCTTGGTGGTTGATTTCTTTTTGAATGTAATAACCTCGTGGTGGTCATTTTATTTTCTACTTGAATAATAGTAATAAAATAATGGTCAGTTCTGATATTTAGTTTTCTGAATGAGGTTTTGTTGATTGGCTCATTTGATAAAGCCCTGAACTTGAGAGATTAGTTTCATGCCCTGAAATTCATCTGAGCTCATTTACCTTTACTGCCCCACACTGAACCCCAACCTAATTGTACCGCTTGTCATCACAAGGAGGATCAGATGGAAGAGTGTGACTAGGGTAGAGTGTAGTTGATGCTCAAGAAATAGTTGTAGAATGAATGTTCGTTGAAATTACAGCCTCAAATGTTACATTTGGCAGCAGTTATCAATAAATGTCATCCCTTTTAGCTACATTTGGTTCTTCCATATTGTAGAGTATATCTGAGGATGAAGCAATAGGAATCTGGAAGATACTAAAAATAGTCATTCCATGGGTAGCCAATGAGTCATTCCCTGACAGTTAAAGTGCAATAAATGTCACCATCTGTAGGACATTCAAGAACCAGCCCCCTACACACACACACACACACACACACACACACACACACACACAGGGGATCCAGGTCTAGGGGGCACCCCACCCCAGACTATGCTATGTGACATAGCTAGCCAGCCTACACTTCCCCAGCACCCAGACCTGAGAAAACCACAGCCCTTTCGAAATTGTCTTCCTGGAGCCCAGCAACCTCTTTCTTCCTCCCTCTTTTTGGTAGAGAACATGAAAGAAGACGGTTTTATATATCCACTGAGGCAATAGAGAACCTAGAAGTGGCCACAAAAGGCTAGATCCAGCCTATAGATAAATTTTTGTTTCATAGAGAGCTTTTCAACATTAGAAAATTTTCCAAAAATATATGGTTGTGCAACTTCTATAAAACGTCAGACAACCCGACAGATTATCTAGACTAATGTTTCTGTGGGTGATAATTCACTGGCGCTGAGTAGCAGCAACCCCTTTCATAGAGCCCCTAAAAACTCAGTTCCTGACAGTTTCATTCATTTCCTTAGCCCACCTGGCCACTAACAAGTGTTAAGTTTTTGACTTGGTCTGGAGATCCAACCAGTCCATTCTGAAGGAGATCAGCCCTGGGATTTCTTTGGAGGAACTGATGCTGAAGCTGAAACTCCAATACTTTGGCCACCTGATGTGAAGAGTTGACTCACTGGAAAAGACTCTGAAGCTGTGAGGGACTGGGGGCAGGAGGAGAAGGGGATGACAGAGGATGAGATGGCTGGATGGCATCACTGACTCGATGGACGTGAGTCTGAGTGAAATCCGGGGTTTGGTGATGGACAAGGAGGCCTGCCGTGCTGCGATTCACGGGGTCGCAAAGAGTAGGACACGACTGCGCGACTGAACTGAACTGAAACATTGGTGGTGAGGTGGGACGTCTATAACAGTGAGAGAAATCTCAGAAATATCAATTCATTGATCAACATGATTGTAGCAATTGTTCCTTGAGTGTTTGCACACATAGCTTCCCTCTCTTTCAACTTCCCATAGCAACCAGCAAATAATTGCACAAAACTTCTCATGGGTGTGGAAGTATTTCAAAATTTATATAATAACTCATTTCAATCTTCTCAGAAACTTTCTGAGGTAAGTATATTTTTGGCTCTATTTTTAGATGAGGAAACTATGGGGTGGAAGTTAAGTAACTTTTTCAATGTCACATTGCTAGAACACGGTGCAGACAGAAGAACAAAACCCAAGCAGTCTGACATCAGAGTCTTTGTTTTAGTCATAATATGCTTCGATGCCCTGCATCCATTCAGTTAAAAATTCTGTTCTTCAAAACATCTCCTCATATCTATGAAATGGGCTTTCCCGATGGGTCAGAGATGAAGCATTCACCTGCAGTGCAAGAGACCTGGGTCCAATCCTTGGGTTGGAAAGATTCCCTAGAGAAGGGAATGGCAATCCACTCTAGTATTCTTGCTGGAGAATCCCATGGACAGAGGAGCTTAGCGGGTTCATGGGGTCACAAACTGTTGGACACAACTGAGGGACTAACACTTCTTACTTCTCCTTATAAAGTGCCTAACCTAGTGTCTGGGAGTTAAAAAGCCTTAATAATCTAGTAGATCTTAACAATCTTGTAGATACTACTAGAATATTTCATTTAGCATCCTTTTTGTAAAGGCATAACCAGGTCCAACTTAAACTCCTGCCTCCAGCCTGCATGTGACTTCTTTCTCATCTTCCCCTTGTGTTTCTCCATCTGGCAACAAGGACAAAGTGCCAGAAGCCACAGAAAAAGTAGGTCTCAGCCCCCAAGAAAATAAATTGTACTTGAGGACTTATAGTGCAAGGTGAAAGAGGCATATTACTCTTACACTAACATTCAGAAAACAAAGATCATGGCATCCGGTCCCATCACTCCATGGGAAATAGATAGGGAAACAGTGTCAGACTTTATTTTTGGGGGTTCCAAAATCACTGCAGATGGTGACTGCAGCCATGAACTTAAAAGACACTTACTCCTTGGAAGAAAAGTTATGACCAACCTAGATAGTATATTCCAAAGCAGAGACATTACTTTGCCGACTAAGGTCCATCTAGTCAAGGCTATGGTTTTTCCTGTGGTCATGTGTGGATGTGAGAGTTGGACTGTAAAGAAAGCTGAGTGCCAAAAAATCGATGCTTTTGAACTGTGTTGTTGGAAAAGACTCTTGAGAGTCCCTTAGATTGCAAGGAGATCCAACCAGTCCATTCTGAAGGAGATCAGCCCTGGGATTTCTTTGGAAAGAATGATGCTAAAGCTAAAACTCCAGTACTTTGGCCACCTCATGCGAAGAGTTGACTGAAGGGAAAAGACTCTGAAGCTGGGAGGGATTGAGGGCAGGAGGAGAAAGGGACCACAGATGATGAGATGGCTGAATGGCATCACTGACTCAATGGACGTGAATCTGAGTGAACTTCGGGAGTTGGTGATGGACAGGGAGGCCTGGCGTGCTGCCATTCATGGGGTCACGAAGAGTCGGACAGGACTGAGCTACTGAACTGAACTGAACTGAATACCTATGAGCATATATTATGTAATATACAAAATTGGCATATATTTTTCAAAAGATAAAACGTGACTTAAAGAAAATCTTTACTTGCAGGTGATTGCTTTGAGTTAATATCCTCAGACCCCTCTAAAAACTAGATCCATGGTCCTGTGAAAGTATTGTCCAGCTCCTGACAGAACACTCCAAATGCTTTCTGCCTTCCGTGCTCTGAATGCTCCTTTGTAGCCACCGGTTTCAATGACATCTTCCTCTATGAATATTTTCAGGTAACAACAGCAACAGCAGCCATATCTTGCAGTGTGCCAAGAACCCTGCTAAACAACTCACATATATCTATCAATTATTCTAAGCACTCAAAGAGAGAGGTACCACTGTTGTCTCATCTTTAAAAACCAGAAACAAGCTTGGAAGGCTTAAATCATGTGTTTCAAATTGCAGAGCAAGGAAATGATGAAGACATTCAAACCCTGGCATTTTTACTATTAGCCATTAGACCCCACTGACTCTAGTACAACAACCCATTGTTTCATTATTCCTCTGCGGTTGATTTAAATATTGGAAAAGACCCTAACACTGGGAAAGATTGAAGGCAGGAAGAGAAGGGGACAACAGAAGATGAGATGGTTGGATGGCATCACTGACTCAATGCACATGAGTTTGAGCAAGCTCTGGGAGTTAATGGTGGACAGAGAAGCCTGGCATGCTGCAGCCCATGGGGTCACAAAGAGTTGGACACGACTGAGTGACTGAACTCAACTGAACTGATTTAAATATGCATATTGAATCAATGAGATAAAGAGGTGAAACTCACTGTCCTTTATTTAGACCATATTTCCTTCCTCACTCAATACAGTATTGATATATATCTAGTAGACTACATAAATATAGTTTAGCATATAGACACTTAAAATTAGAGAGGTCTTATTTTTCATAGGATTGTCATTTACCTAGAACACCTGGCAACAAAACAAATTTATATTACACTTTAAAGCTTTTCAATGGTGCTTTTTATTATAAAAATAGCACACACAGGGTAAAAATAAAAGTATTCCACTGAAAGTACACTTTAAGCCCTTTCAGAAAAGTTAAATATGAGTATTTTATTCAGCCAAAGCTGAGAAGGGAATCAAGGCAGAACTCTCCAGTAAAGCCCTATATTAAAAATTAAAAATAGAAACATAAAATGATAGGCTAGATAAGCAGTTTGTATTTTTAAAATATAAATAAACAGGAGATTTTTAAAGAATATACTGTTCTTTCTCCACTCCATTCAATAGCTTCTGTTCAAATGTCAAGCCTGTACATCAGTGACAAGATAGTGTAGAAGGAAAGGCCAAATCCAAGGAGAAACATAGTCACTAAAATGTTTAACCATTTATAATAGATGACCTTTCACAGTCCAGTCCAAGTGATTTTGATTGCACATAACTTCCCCAAATAGCTAGCTTCTCTTCAGAATGTGCTATTATATTTTGAACTAAACATTATTTTCCCCATCCCATCTAAAAAAATCTAAACCTTCCATTCAAATTCTTATAGCTCTCTTGACTTTAGGAACTTGGAGAAAGTTTCATGAAAACCTTATGATGCAAATTCAATTAAATTCTCAGTCACTTACCAGAATCCTGTTTGTCTGAGCTTATCTCTTTTGATTAAGAAGGATACTTACAGGGAGAGGTTGTTTGACTGATTCTGTAGTCAGTAAAAAAAGAAAGAAGAAAGAAAAAGAATAGTCAAAAGAAGGAGCTACCACTCTTTATGCAGATTTTATCAAAGAGGCTGTTATAAAGAATAAGGATTGGCAGTCAAAGGCTGGATCTAGGGAAAAATGAGTCGTATCCTAAAGAAATGTGACTGATATTTAGTCCTGAACCCTGTGCCCAAGAAATGATTGAATCATCAACAAATACTTGCTGTCCTATTTCTTGATGAATGCATTTTACTATATTTTTTATTCTCTCTTAAAAAAATTATATATTTGACTGCACAAGGTCTTAGTTGTGACACATGGGATCTTTAGTTGCAGCTTGTGGTATCTAGCTCCCTGATCAGGGATCAAAGCTAGGCTTCCCTGCCTTAGCCGCACGGTGTCTTAGCCACTGGACCACCAAGGAACCCTCTCTCTTCTCTTTGGTACAGATTTCATATATTCCTGTGACTGGCTAGATTCAAATGGGAAAGTCACTAACTGATTAACTCTGGGCAAGTCAGTCTCTCTCTGGGCCTCCCTATTATCATCTATACATGAAGGGTGTGACTGAAAGATCTCTAGGGTCCTTTGCAGCTGTATGTTACACTCTACAGTTCTAGGAACTGGTTGTGATCAAATACTATTCTTTGTAAATGTCCAAACACTAAGCATTGCACCTAAAATCTATGAGGTGTATAGTCAGAGATGAATATCATTTTGTTATGCTCACAAATGCTATCTCTGCTCCACAAAGCCTGAGAGCTCAGCTGAAAAATCTCAAACAGCTGAGATGATTCAAACACTTCAGGGCTGGAATTATCTGAAACATCATCTCATATGTCTGGTTCCTGGGCTGGGTTGACTTGAAAGCTGGGCTTAATTGAGGCCATCAACCAGAGAACCTATTCCTGGCCTTTTCATGCAGCTTGAGGTTCCTCACAACACTGTGGTCTTTAGGCCACAAACCTCTTACACGGTGGCTCAGGACTCCAAGTAAGACAGTTGCAATGAACAAAATAAAGCAATTTGACCTTTTGTGACCTAAGCTAGAAGTCACAAAACAGCACTTTCACTGTGTTATATTGATTGAAGAAGACACAAGCCCAATCAGATTCAAAGTGAGGGGTCATCAACCAGATCCAACTTGTCAATGAGAGCAAACTGAGGTATTAGCAACCGTGTTTTAAAATTGTCATAGGCAGATATAGAAATATGTACACATATGTGTATATCTCCTTTAATGTTCACAATCAATCAATTAGGTAGTATTATGTCTATTTTAGCTTGCCTGGAATCACAAAACTAGTACGTTTCAGAGGCAGAATTCCAGTTCATCTATACAAAGTCATGCTAATTCTACTAAAACATATTAACTGGAAGGGAGATCCCATTCATTTCAATGTTTATTATTGCCACTCTAATAGTTCGAGTTGACATTATATACATGGTGTTTGATTTCCCCTGAAAACAAAATAAGCCAAATTAGATGAAATTGTGTTCAACTTAAATAAGCATAATTTACAAAACAGATAAACCCCAGTTAAACTCTGAGAGAGTTTCAAATTGAAGCCAATCCCATTCAGGGATCAATTCACCCTAAGGTACAGCAATTTTGCTGTGAAATGCTGCACTCAATATGCCAGCAAATTTGGAAAACTCAGCAGTGGCCACAGGACTGGAAAAGGTCAGTTTTCATTCCAATCCCAAAGAAAGGCCATGCCAAAGAATGCTCAAACTACTGCACAATTGCACTCATCTCACATGCTGGTAAAGTAATGCTCAAAATTCTCCAAGCCAGGCTTCAGCAATATGTGAACTGTGAACTCCCTGATGTTCAAGCTGGTTTTAGAAAAGGCAGAGGAACCAGAGATCAAATTACCAACATCCGCTGGATCATGGAAAAAGCAAGAGAGTTCCAGAAAAACATCTATTTCTGCTTTCTTGACTATGCCAAAGCCTTGGACTGTGTGGATCACAATAAACTGTGGACAATTCTGAGAGAGATGGGAATATCAGACCACCTAACCTGCCTCTTGAGAAATCTGTATGCAGGTCAGGAGGCAACAGTTAGAACTGGACATGGAACAACAGACTGGTTCCAAGTAGGAAAAGGAGTATGTCAAGGCTGTATATGGTCACCCTGCTTATTTAACTTCTATGCAGAGTACATCATGAGAAACGCTGGTTCCAGAAAAACATCTATTTCTGCTTTATTGACTATGCCAAAGCCTTTGACTGTGTGGATCACAATAAACTGGATAATTCTGAAAAAGATGGGCATACCAGACCACCTGACCTACCTCTTAAGAATTCTGTATGCAGGTCAGGAATCAACAGTTAGAACTGGACATAGAACAGACTGTTTCCAAATAGGAAAGGGAGCGTGTCAAGGCTGTATATTGTCACCCTGCTTATTTAACTTCTATGCAGAAAACATCATGAGAAATGCTGGGATGGAAGAAGCACAAGCTGGAAACAAGATTCCTGGGAGAAATGTCAGTAACCACAGATACGCAGCTAACACCACCCTTATGGCAGAAAGTGAAGAGGAACTAAAAAGACTCTTGATAAAAGTGAAAGTGGAGAAAGGAAAAGTTGGCTTAAAGCTCAACATTCAGAAAATGAAGATCATGACATCTGGTCCCAACACTTCATGGCAAATAGATGGGTACACAGTGGAAACAGTGTCAGACTTTATTTTTGGAGGTTCCAAAATCACTACAGATGGTGACTGTGGCCATAAAATTCAAAGATGCTTACTCTTTGGTAGAAAAGTTATGACCAACCTAGATAGTATGTTGAAAAGCAGAGACACTAGTCTGTCAACAAAGGTCTGACTAGTCAAGGCTATGGTTTTTCCTGTGGTCATGTATGGATATGAGAGTGGGACTGTGAAGAAGGCTGAGCTCTGGAGAATTGATGCTTTTGAACTGTGGTGTTGGAGAAGACTCTTGAGCATCCCTTGGGCCGCAAGGAGATCCAACCAGGCCATTCTGAAGGAGATCAGCCCTGGGATTTCTTTGAAGGGAATGATGCTAAAGCTGAAACTCCAGTACTTTGCCTACCTCATGCGAAGAGTTGACTCATTGGAAAAAACTCTGATGCTGGGAGGGATTGGGGGCAGGAGTAGAAGGGGACGACAGAGAATGAGATGGCTGGATGGCATCACCAACTAGATGGTCGTGAGTCTGAGTGAATTCCAGGAGTTGGTGATGGACAGGGAGGCCTGGCATGCTGCGATTCATGGGGTCACAAACATTCAGACATGACTGAACAACTGATATGAAATTGAACTGAGGGTTAACATTTAGCTGCTCAGCAGTAACCTTAATCTCTATTTATCTCCTGGTATGCCTGGGTCCAATAAAAATCTATTGATCCTCACAAGAAGGAAGTGCCCTAGCTGGTTGGAATGCCTTAGTTGGATAATAGTCAAACTATGTAATGCTCCTATACTCATCTGTAGGGACTTTATACCAGTGTGCCAGTTTACCTATAGTGAAAATTGATGTATGTAGATTGATGATCTGTGATGGTGTATCTGGTTATTCAGCTTGGCTTTTGCTCTGTGACCAAAGAGTTATCAACGATATGTCTGCAAACATGTGAATGAGCTTCCCTGAGACTAAAATGTCTCACATATATGTTGTTGACATAATCTAACAAAGTAAATCTGGTGCCACTGAGAAATGGCATTGAAACCTGAATTGCACCTGAATATGCACTTAGTCTTGCTTTCTCCAACTTTTTTGAATTCTTTGTTAAGGAAGTAATTAGGGATACCATGGTAGGCTAGTGTGAGCTTTCTCATGTATGTGGGATGATGCATAACTAATGTAGTTATAAGAGCAACCAATGATGATTATTACTTAATTCCCTCATATATATAATTTAAGGGACTATTATTAAAATTTACACATCTTATTTATTTACTGGAAGATGTATATCTTAATTATAAATCTCTTGATCTATTATTTAGTTCCTTGACATACAATTGGCAATAAAAATAAATGCTTGATATTTTCTCTTAATTAACAGTTTTCAAAATTATGCATTATTTCCCTGTAAGTGTCCAAAATGACCAAGGATTCTCTATATGTATTCAGATATATGTTAATGTCTATTTAGTTTTGAAATGATCCTATATATTTAATCAATTTCAGGTACTATTCATTCTGATATTTAAAGTTTCTGACATTAAATAATGATACTTATTTAATTTCCACTGGGAAGCTCCAGTGGAAACCTTTTCAGGCTGATACTGTTTAATATTTACCTTGATGTTTGATGCCCAGAATGTTAGAAACATGCATATGGGAAAAAGATTCACAGTGAAGACAGTTCAGTTCAGTCTCTCAGTCATGTCCAAATCTTTGCGACCCCACAGACTGTAGCACTCCAGATTTCTCTGTCCATTACCATCTCCTGGAACTTGATCAAACTCACGTCCATCAGGTTGGTGATGTCATGCAACCATCTCATTTTCTGTTGTCCCCTTCTTCTCCTGCCCACAATCTTTCCCAGCATTAGGGTCTTTTCCAGTGAGTTAGTTCTTCACATCAGGTGGCCAGAGTATTGGAGCTTCAGATTCAGCATCAGTCCTTCCAATGTATATTTAGGATTGATTTCCTTTAGGATTGACTGATTTGATCTCTTTGCTCTCTAAGGGACTCTCAAAAATCTTCTCCAATACCACAGTTTTAAAGCATCAATTCTTCAGCACTCAGCTCTCTTAATGGTCCAATTTCACATCCATACATGACTCCTGGGAAAATCATAGTTTTGACTAAATGGACCTTTGTCAGCAAAGTAATGTCTTTGCTTTTTAATATGCTGTCTAGGTTGGTTATAGCTTTTCTTCCAAGAAGCAAGTATCTTTTAATTTCATGGCTGATGTCAGCATATGCAGTGATTTTGGAGCCCAAGAAAATAAAATCTGTCACTCTTTCCATTGTTTCCCCATCTAATTGTCATGAAGTGTGGGACTGGATGACATGATCTTAGGTTTATGAATTTTGAGTTTTAAGCCAGCTCTCTCTTTGACTTTCATCAAGAGGCTGTTGAGTTCCTCTTAGATTTCTGCCATAAGTGTCGTGAAGACAACAATACAAACTGTTTACTACACATACAGATGGTTATATCTCAAAAAAGAAACAAACAAACCAAATACAATCACAGAGCTATGTCAAGAGGACATGTGTCAACTGAAAGAGAATCCACTGGCCAAAGCTGGAATATTTTGACCTACACAATAAATAAAATGCTATTGAATTAAAATCTAAATGATAGAATAAACATACTACATGAATCAATACTGATATAAATTAGTGATTGAATTAATCAACAGGTAAGGGAAATTAAAAAACTATCCCATTTCATAGAAGAAGTTAAAGCAATTTATATAAGTGTAATTCAAATAAGTGCAGTATAATTTCAGCTTCCATAAATGTGTGCTCTTCATGGTGACTTCCTTCCTAAAAGTATAGTATGTAATATGGGGAGAAAAGCGTAGCTTTAGAATATAGATAACTGACAAGCACTTTCTCAACATAGGTAGCCAAGTTATACACCCAAAGTGAGAAGTCAAGGCTTCGGTATATTCTCTTGATGTGAAAAATTAAATGGTATTTGCTTCTATTGTTTTCCTCTTAAAAACACATTTTCTCAATCTAATTTAAGAAAAAAAGTCAGGAAAACCTCAATTAAGGGACATTTTATCAAATGTTTGACCAGTGTTCTTTAGACTTTCAAGTCATTTAGACCTGAATGATTTGAGAAACTGTCACGAGAAGCCTAAGAACACCTGACTGGTAAATGAATCTAGATACTGGTTCATTAATAATAAAAAAAAGTATGGTTCATTAATCATGAGAAAGTGTACCATAACAATATAATAAGGGAAACTGGACACAGGTATATGGTAACTCTCTGTTTTCTCTTCATAAATTTTATGAATTTTAAGCTACTATATAAAATTTTATTAAAAATATATATTTTAGTGAGGAAAAGATACTACCAAAGTTAAACTAGTGGAAAATTTGGAACTGAGCACTTCACACATTGAAATTTTAAAATTCTAGGAATGGTTTAAATACTTGTTAAATTCTGATGGAGATAAAAATTATAAAATTAGAAGATAGCTCTGAAAATTTCAGAATTTTTTTCAGAAGAGTAGAGGTATGGAGAATGACACACACAAAAAATGCTGGATATACACAGAAGACAAAATATACATGCTGTGTCCGTTTCCTATTGCTAGATAACAAATTAACTTTATCGGCTACACAGAACATTCATTTATCATTTCACAGTTTTGTGGATAAGGAGTCTGAGCAAGACTTAACTGAGTCATAAGTTTCCTTTACAAGCTATCATCAATATGTCACAAGGCTGTCCCAAGGTTTGACTAGGACAGATACATTTTCAGACTCACTTGTTTGTTGGCAAGTTGGTAGGTTCTTAGTACCAAGGGTCTCAGCTTTTCAGTGGCCATTGGTCAGAAGTTTATCTCTGTTCCTTGCTATTGAACCTCTCTGGTTAGCCACCTTGGGTGATTAAAATCTGTCAGTGAGAAAGCAAGAGAGACTGTCTGCTAACAAGATCAGGGTCACAATCTTTTGTCACAGAAGTGATATCCCATTATCTTTACTGTATTCTATTAATTAGAAGCAAATCATTAGAAGAAAGAAAGGAAAGAAAGTGAAGTTGCTCAGTCATGTCCGACTCTTTGCAATCCCATGGACTAGAGCTTGCCAGGCTCCTCCGTCCGTGGTATTTTCCAGACAAGAATACTGGAATGGGCTGTCATCCCCTTCTCTAGGAGATCTTCCTGACCCAGGGATCAAATACCTGTCTCCCACACTGCAGGCAGACTCATTACCATCTGAGCCACCAAGGAAGCCTAATTATCAGAATCAAGGAATACTTAATTAGTATTACACAAGGCTTAATTATCAGAAGATGAGTGGTATATTAGAAGTCTGCTTATCACATATGCATGTGCATGTAGTCTGATATTTAGAAGGAGTACTCTCTTTTTGAGTTGATGTTGACAATGAGAAGAGTTAATGTTCTGAGCTTATGAATAACTATCTTTCAGAATATATGAATTAACATAAATTTGTACATTGAGAAAAATCAATATAAAACAAATAAGATAAATACATTGAAAAACATACACCACCAAAAGACACATTCAATGAAACTATAAAACACCAAAGACAAAGAGTTTAAAAAATGTAAATATGGATCACCAATGAAAGGTTAATATTTATGCTGACAATGGATTTCACATCAGCACAATGGAAGTTAGAGAAAAATAAAATAACACCTTCAAAGACACAAGCAAAATTTCAACTCCTTTTGAGATCCATGTATTTATTAGCTGGGAGAAAATTTAAATACTGTTTAGCCTTAGATTTTGTTT
>SJYC01003221.1:0-36128 GCA_006408675.1 Madoqua kirkii | reverse complement strand
TTCAAACTTGCAATTTCATGATTAAAACTTCATATTAATGTCAGAAACAGATACAAATTAATACAGAAAATGTTATCCTAAATATTATTATAAAACATATATCTATTCATAAATCATAGATATGAAATATTAGGAAAATATGTACTTTAAAAATAGAAGTAATAAAGTTTATATTATGGATACATAGAACCTCCTAAAGTGAACAATTAGAGAGCACAGTCTTCCCAGGCTTGTAGAAGTGGTTTATAATAATTGGTTTTGAATATTATTATAAAGCCAGTAAAGCATATAACTAAAATTATTTTTATTTTATAACGTATGTCTCTGATGATAAGGCTGTGTATTACACTAAAAAGGAATCACACTATGATATCTGAAAGCCCACCGCTATGACAAACGCTAATAAATTTCCACCGGTATCCATTTTCCCTTTCTATTTTAAATAATGAATTATCATATAAATATATAAAGGAAGATAGATGCCATGTTTAAGAATCATGGCCATATGAATAAAATCTTTGCAGGGAATTTTAAATGGAAATGACGTGCACAACTTCTACATAGTTTCCATAAAAGGGATTGGCTCTTTTACTCTTTCCTAATTTCCATGTATGCTGGTGAACCACCCAATATTGATATTTCAGAGTAGGAAAACATGCAAGTAATAAGAC
Organism: Madoqua kirkii; assembly: GCA_006408675.1. Classification (NCBI taxonomy): domain Eukaryota; kingdom Metazoa; phylum Chordata; class Mammalia; order Artiodactyla; family Bovidae; genus Madoqua; species Madoqua kirkii. Next base: position 35,457 of record SJYC01003221.1, on the reverse strand, counting down.
TGAAACAATAGGATTGACAAAAAGACATGGATGCATGAATGATGAATGAAGGAAAACTCTCTCCTAGCTCTGGACTTACTATTTACTCCTAAATCTTGGGTAAGAAGTAAACTACTTCATTTAAGCCATTGATATGCAGATTATTTATTACTGACATTGGCTAATTATATTCTCACATATATGCGATTAAAGTAATTTCTCTTTGTAGTTTTATGTTTTATTTTGATAAACAGAAATTTTTAATTTGAAATTAGATGAAAACATAAAAGGGCTTCGTTGGTGGCTCAGTGGTAAAGAATCCAACTGTTAAGGCAGAAGACTCAGGAAACATGGGTTTGATACCTGGGTCAGGAAGATAACCTAGAGAAGAAAGTGGCAACTCACTCCAGTATTCTTGCCTGAGAAATCTCACGGACAGAGAAGTCTTGAATGGGGCAGACATGAATTAGTGATTAAACAGCAACAAGACACGTACAGATGTGAGAGCTGAACAATAAGGCTGAGCATCAAAGAATTGATGCCTTTAAACTGTGGTGCTGGAGAAGACTCTTGAGAGTTCCTTAGACTGCAAAAAAATCAAACCAGACAATCCCAAAGAAAATCATCCCTGGATATTCACTGGAAGGACTGATGCTGAAGCTGAAGCTCCAATACTTTGGTCACCTGATGCAAAAAGCCGACACATTGGAAAAGACCCTGATGCTGGGAAACACCAAAGGCATGAGGTGAAGGGGATGACAGAGGATGAGGTTTTGGGGATGGCATCACTGACTCAATGGGCATGAGTTTGAGCAAACTCCAGGAGATGGTGAAGGACAGGGAAGTCCTATGTACTGCAATCTGTGGGGTTGCAAAGACTTGGACATGGCTGGATGACTGAACAACGACACTGCATTTGTGGGCTTTTCAGCTGATGCTAGCGGTAAAGAACCTACTTGACAATGCAGGTTCCAATACTTTGGCCACCTCATGCAAAGAGTTGACTCATTGGAGAAGACTCTGATTCTGGGAGAGGTTGAGGGCAGGGGGAGAAGGGGACAGCAGATGATGAGATGGCTAGATGGCATCACGGACTCGATGGATGTGAGTCTGAGTGAACTCTGAGAGATGGTAATGAACAGGGAGGCCTGGCGTGCTGCGATTCATGGGGTCACAAAGAGTCAGACATGACTGAGTGACTGAACTAAACTGAAGATATACGCTCCTGGTTCTTTGTCTCTTCTGGGGCCACTCCCACCATTAGACCTGTCTACCCAGATCACTTACCCTTTTGATTTGAATTATCTGAGAAACTGATTCAATTTTTCACTGCATAGGCCTCTTAGAAATAAAGCCAAAGATTGTGTCTGTAAAATGGAGAATTCATAATTCTGTTATGGGCTGCTAATTTCCCTCTAGCATCTTCTCAATCAATACCAATCCCAGTAGCCTATTGCATCATGTACAGAGCATGGCGAGATAAATGACAAGAGCAATCCTCCAAGCCAGTGTTCATTTGTGCTCTCCATAGAGAAATAGTTCATGAACATCTTTTGGACAAATCAAATTGAAAATACAACTTCTGACCTCATTTTTAGGGTCATACTGAACTTGATCTTAAAGGTTGAATGCTGAGAGAAAAAGGAGAGACATTGCTAAAAATATTTCCCCACTGCCCAAAATTGCATCTAATAATAAGGCTATAAAATCCATTACCATCTAGAGTTTCTAATTCATTTCTCAAAGTCATTCAGAAGGCAATCTAATTCCAGATGATAATGACCTTTATAGAATGCTCTCTTGACCTGCTCTATTCATTCCCACTGAGTGGGTACACGTGTGTGCACACAGGAGTCTGAATTTGTATGTTCTCCAGGTTTCCATCAATGAGACTTATACAATGGCAAAGTTTTGCTGCCTGTTGAAGGCATCCTGACTCAGGAAAAAAGAGATCACTGTAATAAGGATGGTCAAGTCTAAAGGGAGTTCAAAGGAATATATCTTCTTTAAAATAAACAAGCTTTGTAGGTTCTAAATCCCTGGTATGATTTAAGTGAGGAAACAGAAATAGATGCATAAATTTGAAATCTGGCAGAGCTGCAAATTCACTGTTTATGTTGAATGAATTATCACTAATATTCAAATGAGCAATTACTAACAAATTGATTTGTCCCCTTGGGCTACATGTTATCACATTGTCACAAGAAAGAGCCAATTTTTTTTAATACCTTCATGTCAGAAAAGGCTATGTCATAAATATGTTTGATATCTTTATAATGTGGAAACAATGAAAGCAAAAACAAAGGGAGAGAGGTCAATGTGTATGTGGGTTCCTGTGTAGGGGAGCAGGCCCAGGTTAAAAGCAAATAACAGAGAAATGTAGGGAGGTGTCTTGAATATTTAAGCAGTTGCTACAGGGTCTCTTAAACTAAGGAACTAAATTTTGCCATTCTATCTAAAAATCTTTCAGGTAATAGAGATAAATAAAAGTCCAGTTTATTTGGTGATCTGGCTAAAACCATACCATGAAAACAATGTCAAGTGCCTTAAATGTGAATTAAATATTATCATTAGGTAAAAATTTGCTAAGACAAATACAGGTCTTTGTATTAGATTGTTCTTTTTCTTATAATGACTAGCATATACTTGACATTCAATAGGTAGTCAAATCAGATAACATTGAAAATATATTTGCCAATTAGATCTTTTTGCCTATTAGAAGAATATAGTTAATAAATATCATCTCTGTGAGAAAGCTGTATATCTATGAATTGCATGACTTTTTTTTTCTTTTGTAAATGTAGTTAGAATGAAAATCAACTGTAAGGCTGTAGTACTTTAGCCTTGCTGCTACTGCTGCTAAGTCGCTTCAGTCGTGTCCGACTTTGTGTGACCCCACAGATGGCAGCCCACCAGGCTCCGCTGTCCCTGGGATTCTCCAAGTAAGAACATTGGAGTGGGTTGCCATTTCCTTCTCCAGTGCATGAAAGTGAAAAGTGAAAGTGAAGTTGCTCAGTCGTGCCCGACTCTAGCGACCCCATGGACTGCAGCCTACCAGGCTCCTCTGTCCATGGGATTTTCCAGGCAAGAGTACTGGAGTGCCTGGAAAGTCCATTGCCTTCTCCGACTTTAGTCTTACTTCATCTGTTATCTACAAAAGGGATGCCATAGTTACCAGCATCTTTTCTGCAAAGTTGCATGAACCCATTCTGGTATTGATTCTTCTTATGTACATAATTCTTTCTCTCAGAGAAAAATATCATGAACTTATATTCAAGGCTTGATTTTTCTTTTGTAACTTATCCTTTGATACATGCATGAATTAAATGAAAACTAATTTGGTGAAACCAAAGAATTCTAATTAAAAGAAAGATTCTTTCCTACATACAAAAATAAATCCATAATTCCCAGTGGGCTCTCCTAACTCCTAACTGCATACATACCACTGTGGCTGGAGTTTTAAGCAAATGATCCAGTCATCTGGGTCAAATAGGAATGTAAAACATTTCTCATCATGTGGTCTATTTGTGTCTTTTTCTCCTTAGGGACATTTGTCAATAGACAGATCTTTTGTTGTTTATCATTTTTTGTTTTCCAGGTTGCTTTGGGGGAAGAAAAAAAATTCACATTCCATTTAGCAACTAAGCGTATGACACACAAAAAAATTTGATCTATGGAAGGTGAACTTTCTAAAAAGTACTATAGCAGTATACCTGTCTTACTTCAGTAAAACCAAAAATGTAGAGTTAGGTATTATTTTACAAGGCCTTTTTATTAATATATATTATTTGATAGTTTTGCTGCAACATGGATGGACTTAGAAATTAACATATTAAGTAAAGTAAGTCAGAAAGAGAAAGAGAGATATCATATGATATCGATTATTTATGAAATCGAAAAAAAAATGATAGAAATGTACTTCTACATGAAATAGGCTCACAGACATAGAAAATGAACTTATGGTTACCAAAGGAAAAAGCAGGAGAAGGATAAATTAGGAGCTTGGGGTTAGAATATACATACTTTTATATATAAAATAGATAACCAACAAAGACACTGTGTAGCACAGGGAACTATATTCAGTATCTTGCAATAGCCTATAATGGAACAGAATATGAAAAAGAATATGTATATATATGCATAGCTGAATCACTTTGTGTGCACCTGAAACTAACATAACATTGTAAATCAACTATCTATTAATAAAATTTATTTTTTGCATTGATACTGACAATTGCCTTATGAGGTAGATAGAATGCATTTCATTATTATTTTACAGAGATTCAGTGAATTGAATGGACTTATTCAAGGTCATACAATTAGGGGAGGGAGGTTAGTAACAAATCAACATAGCCTCTCTCCATGTCTTTTATATATTGGTAGTCAGTCCTGCCTATTTGCTTTATTTTATTCTTTCTGCTGCTAAGTCGCTTCAGTCGTGTCCGACTTTGTGTGACCCCATAGATGGCAGCCCACCAGGCTCCGCTGTCCCTGGGATTCTCCAAGCAAGAACATTGGAGTGGGTTGCCATTTCCTTCTCCAGTGCATGAAAGTGAAAAGTGAAAGTGAAGTTGCTCAGTCGTGCCCGACTCTAGCGACCCCATGGACTGCAGCCTACCAGGCTCCTCTGTCCATGGGATTTTCCAGGCAAGAGTACTGGAGTGCCTGGAAAATCCATTGCCTTCTCCGACTTTAGTCTTACTTCATCTGTTATCTACAAAAGGGATGCCATAGTTACCAGCATCTTTTCTGCAAAGTTGCATGAACCCATTCTGGTATTGATTCTTCTTATGTACATAATTCTTTCTCTCAGAGAAAAATATCATGAACTTATATTCAAGGCTTGATTTTTCTTTTGTAACTTATCCTTTGATACATGCATGAATTAAATGAAAACTAATTTGGTGAAACCAAAGAATTCTAATTAAAAGAAAGATTCTTTCCTACATACAAAAATAAATCCATAATTCCCAGTGGGCTCTCCTAACTCCTAACTGCATACATACCACTGTGGCTGGAGTTTTAAGCAAATGATCCAGTCATCTGGGTCAAATAGGAATGTAAAACATTTCTCATCATGTGGTCTATTTGTGTCTTTTTCTCCTTAGGGACATTTGTCAATAGACAGATCTTTTGTTGTTTATCATTTTTTGTTTTCCAGGTTGCTTTGGGGGAAGAAAAAAAATTCACATTCCATTTAGCAACTAAGCGTATGACACACAAAAAAATTTGATCTATGGAAGGTGAACTTTCTAAAAAGTACTATAGCAGTATACCTGTCTTACTTCAGTAAAACCAAAAATGTAGAGTTAGGTATTATTTTACAAGGCCTTTTTATTAATACATATTATTTGATAGTTTTGCTGCAACATGGATGGACCTAGAAATTAACATATTAAGTAAAGTAAGTCAGAAAGAGAAAGAGAGATATCATATGATATCGATTATTTATGAAATCGAAAAAAAAATGATAGAAATGTACTTCTACATGAAATAGGCTCACAGACATAGAAAATGAACTTATGGTTACCAAAGGAAAAAGCAGGAGAAGGATAAATTAGGAGCTTGGGGTTAGAATATACATACTTTTATATATAAAATAGATAACCAACAAAGACACTGTGTAGCAAGGGAACTATATTCAGTATCTTGCAATAGCCTATAATGGAACAGAATATGAAAAAGAATATGTATATATATGCATAGCTGAATCACTTTGTGTGCACCTGAAACTAACATAACATTGTAAATCAACTATCTATTAATAAAATTTATTTTTTGCATTGATACTGACAATTGCCTTATGAGGTAGATAGAATGCATTTCATTATTATTTTACAGAGATTCAGTGAATTGAATGGACTTATTCAAGGTCATACAATTAGGGGAGGGAGGTTAGTAACAAATCAACATAGCCTCTCTCCATGTCTTTTATATATTGGTAGTCAGTCCTGCCTATTTGCTTTATTTTATTCTTTGTGTTATAGTCTAAACATTATACTTGACAGGAAAAGTAAATATATTCCAAAAAGCAAATAGAGGATTAAGAGATTCTTTTCAACATGAGAGTTTTTTTTAATAAAAAAGATGTGTCATCCCAGGGTCTCAAAGTCATTGAATCTTAAAGAACTGGGAAGAATTGAGGGTCACTGGGTCTAATTAGAGCCTAGCACATTAATAATGATGGGAGTTTACTTTATAGTTTAAGAGTTTCAGAAATATTTAACAATTCTTACTAATGGCCTGGTGACAGAGTCACTGATGTTAGCTTTACACAGTGTTTTTGTTTTTTTCAATTCATTTAAAAAACATTCATTGAGTGCCTAGCGTGGTCCAGGCACTATACTGTAAGCTGAAGCTACAGAAATGAATGAGCATGTTCAATGAAAAAAAAAGGTAAGAAAATAAGTTGAAACAAGTTTAATATGTAAGCAGGATGTTCTGAGAGTCCAGGAGTTATTTTCTATTCTGCCATAAGAGGTACTCTACGGTCCTTTGTAGATACTAATTAGCTTGGCAAAGGAGAAATTTATAAAGAGCAGTCACTCTGAGCCTTCCTGCAGGCAGTTTTATTTATGAAAAGAGAGGTAATAGACGAGAGATGCTTGCTTTTCCCCGAGAAGACAACACAGTACAGTTAAACACATTGATAATAGATCCATGTGATTACAGTGATCAAAATATCATCTCAAATAATGGGCTACCTGATCTGGTCAGAACCGCTGCCCTTTGCTTCTCCTTCTGACCAGGGAGAAAGAGACCAACCTCTGTTCTTTAAAGTTCTGAATTAACTTTGAGGAAAACTTCCCAGGCCTTCCTCTCTAAACCACTCTGCTACCCCTCCAAACCAAGGTGAAGTTAACACTTGTACATATAGAATCATATATAATATATATCATTCTTATTATATAACATATAAAGGCAGAAAAAGAAGATGGCAACAGAGGATAAAACGGTTGGATGGCATCACTGATTCAATGGACATGAACTTGGGTAAACTCTGAGAGATGGTGAGGGACAGGGAAGCCTGGTGCGCTGCAGTCCACGGGGTCACAAAGTGCCAGACATGACTTAGTGACTGAAAAACAACAGTATATATTGCATAATATATGTTATTTCTAAAATACACAATATATCATTCTTTCAACGATATGTATTTCTTTAGTAGGCTGTGACTTCATTAGGAACATAAACTACTGATATTTGCATTCACAGAGCCTACCACAGGATCCAGCATAGACTCAGTGACAGTGTAGCAGCCCCAAGGGGTGGCATATAGCGGTGAGGAAGGAGATTTAGCTTTATCCTCACCTCCTCCTCTATGGTTTCTATCTAGTAACCTTCCCTTCTTCACTCCAAATAAATGAACAGTGCACCGAAAACCAGTATGTGTGCTGTATCAGTGTGGAATCAAGGCAAGCTTCCTAGTTTCCACTTCCAATAGGATGCTTAGAGAGGCCTTCTTTTGCATATCATTCAAATTCAATTAATATCTCTTAAAATACTTTTAAAGAAGGGGCAGTATGAGAAACAGGAAAGAATTTGAATGGCCATGATTTATTTTAATCAAGTTTATTGAACTGTAATTTACATAGAGTAAAATTTTCTTCCTTCATATATAGTCTGATAAATTTTGACAAATGTATAATTATAGAATCCACCACATCATCATGTAAAGGAATTTCTACATGCCTCAGAAATTCTCTTTGGGGAGTTCCCTGGTTGCTTAGTGGTTAGGATTTTGTGCTTTCACTGCCATGGCCTGGGTTTAGTCCCTGATGGGGGAACTGAGGTCCTACAAACCGCTAAATGGGGACAAAAAAAAAATTCTATTCAAACTACCAGAGTTTTAATGAACTCTTTAGAAGAACCCCAAAAAGCTATCGCTGCTGGAGTTTAAATAATATACTCCTTGCATCTTGGACAACTTAATATATCTCTCCAAAATAAATATTTTTCTTCAGTTATAATACCATCATGTGGTTGTGCTACATTTTCTTTTGGAAATCTCAAGGCATTTAGCTAACAAGATTTCGTTGTTATTCCCCATCAAACCTGGTCCAGCTCTAAAGATACATATTCCAATTCAATGAAATCAGTGCATCTCTTTTCCAGTTAACCTAGCTGCAGACTGTCTTATAAATATGTTAACAATGTTAGGCATATCACTTTTAATGAGTTGGCCATTCATTTTATCAAGTAGACACTGTGCCTTTCCCTCATTTATTAACTATATTCCTTTGTGATGACATTGAAAAGGCTCTATATCCTGGGGACACTTGCTCCATTTAGGTATATAGATACATGGAATGACACAGCAAACAAGTGAATGACTAAGTCAATGAGTGAATGAAAGAGTGAATGACTGTCTCCATTTCATGGATGAGGCACCTTCTGAGAGGCACCGTGAGGTCAGTCGACTGGCAGAAAGCCACACACTGATGTCATAGCAGTGCCCAATTGGATGCCAAGATTGTTTTCTTTGCTCTCTCTATTTAGCTATCAACTTTGTTAAAAATCCCCATAAAATATCGACAGGAAAAAGTAAACATGGAAAAATTGGCCACACACAAACTACATGGCTCTTCAAAATGAATTTAATGTGCAAAGAGTAACATGAGTGAAAAATGAGGAAGGGTAGATTTTCACTTGATGGGGAAAAAAACGCTTTCCCCTGTTATTCATTTTGAGTCATCCTTTCTGTTAAATGAATTCAGTGACACTTTTTGGTAATGCCCTTTGTATTTTTTGCATAAGACACTTTGGATATATGCCCATTGTGTTCTTTTTTTAAGCAGATTCCCTTAGTGGAAAACACACACACACACACACACACTAATGTTCACGGTTGCCTATTATATTATGACAAGTAGGAAGAGGACACTAGCAAGGGTCTACATAATGAGAGATCATCCATTGTTACACTTTATTTTTCTCCACATTTGGACAGATCGGGAATAAATTTGATTAAATTTCCATTGGGAACCGTCCCCTCCCCGCGCCCAGGAATATGTACCAACAGAATTTCAATGAGCATAAAATTAAAACATTCTGCATGTTATAAGAAAATCTGATTTAAAGGATCCTAACAACAAAAAGAAAAGGGAAAAAAGCTATTAAAGTAAACCTCCCGAAGGGAGTCGACTGCTTTTCAGCGCATCCTGCGCTGATGCCTACTCTCCATCCACACTGCTCAGATATTCATGAATCGCTGTGTCTTCCAGCACCGCTTTCCCTCTCCCTCTGCTTTTCTGGCGCGGCTCTCCCTCCCCCTTCCCGCCCCCCCCCTCCCCTCCTCTGGCTTCTGTTCTTTCTTACTCCTTCTCTCAGCTGCTTAACTACAGCTCCCACTGGAACTTGCACAATCAAAAACAGCTCTCCTCTCCGGCAGCCTCCACAAGCGCATCACCTGGAGCAGAGCGGCTCTCCCAGTGCACACGCCGCAGAGCAGCCAGGTAGCTGGGGGCGCGCAGGGGGTGCCCTTCTCCTGCGGGGCAGCAGCCAGAGCCTCTCCTTGGAATCCGGGGCATCCTGGGGTTCCTGTTGCGGTGATGCCTGCCTTTCGGAGCAGTGATGGAAAGAGAAGAGCCGCTGTCGGTGGAAACTGAGAGTGGAAAGAGGTTGCGGCAGCAGCCGGTGCTGCAGAATGTGTGAGTGAACACCGAAGCCGCGCTGCATTCTCCATCCCGCTCGGTCTTCGTCAGCTAGTCCAGGAGGCAAGTCGGGAAACAGATGCATTGACCAGGTGGGGGCCACCCTGGATCTGTTAACCGTGAACTCCCCACTGTGGAAAATGGTAAACAAAGACATGAATGGATTCCCAGTCAAGAAATGCTCAGCCTTCCAATTTTTTAAGAAACGGGTAAGGACGGGTTTTGTTTGCTTCTTTTGTTTTCTGCTCTTGTCTGAAATGCCTTTGATTGCTTGCCGGAGGTAAGCCCGAGTTTGGGTGGCAAAGCCCCGAATGGAAGTCGGATGTGTCTGGTCGCAGTGGTCCAGCTGGGAAACAGACCTGCCTTGATGCAGATTTGATGGTGGGGGCACCTAGGCAGAGTTGCTTTGGGAGGAGGGGATTGGGCTGAGATGTCCTAAGGATGGTTTAGAGCTGGGACTGGGAATTTCCCAACCAAAGCCACAAGATTACAAACAGTTTCAAAGAGAATTAGCCTGGGTACAGTTATTGGCTAGTTAATTTGGTTGGGGACTAATTCCGTGGTGCGCGCTCTCTCTCTCTCTTATCTTTGAAGGCTTCAACTTTTCCCACACCTTTCATTCACTCAGTCTCAAAGTGCAGCTTTATCATCTTCCTCCTCAGAAGCAGCAGCTTCCCGCTTCCCAGATTCATCTGGCCAATAACTTGCTGAGTCTCTATCTATGGTAAAAATAGCAAAGGACTAGAATGACCTTTCAGAGAACTGATGGAGTCCAGCATTTTAAATCCTCTATTTCAGGTTGCCTCAATTTTACTTGGTACAATCGCCTTTCTTTTAACGGGCAGTGTGAATTCAAGTGATAATATGGGGTTATGCTGCTGTATACTTTTATTTCTTAAATTCTTGTTCTTCTGTTCAGGACATTAATGATACATTGCTTGTAAATGAGCAAAGAAAAGGGAGCATGTTTTCTTTGTATTTCACAGTAAACTCAGTGTATTGTAATGGTCCCACTGGTGGTCTACATAAATCTGCAAATTTATACATAAGTGAGAGGTAAGAAATGAATGATTGTTAAGCAACTGATGACTGACATTCTTGTGGAGCGTTTCTTAAGCAACAGCAGCTTCCTCCAGCCCCCAGCTGCCCTGGTCTATTTGATACCCTAGGGCAATTCCATCAAAATGATTCTCTTCATTCATTCTCGATTCCTTCATTCAGGTCCTTCATTCAGGTCCTTCATGTGCTGCTCTGGAAACACAGCCCTTCACTTAAACCACCAACAGAACACAGTGAACTACACACTGGGCTGGGCTACGACCTGCACCCAGTGGGCAAGCTGGGAAGGCAGGGCTGGACAGCATGTCAGTCCAGGTCAGAGGGCTAACACAGTTTTCCACACACCTGTGACTGAATTCCCATCAGTCAAGCAAAACCTCCCCTAAAGTCCATGGGTCAAAACATAGTCATTAAAACCACAGCAAAACCCACGTTGTCCTGGCTTCTGCACCGGAGGCCTCAGCACCTGGCAAGGAGGTCTCCCACTGGAGGAGACTCAAGTTGAATTGGAGCAAGGCAGTGCCACTTCTCAGAGTCCATCATGTTTCTTTATTTTTCCCTGTAGCCAAGATATTTCTTTCCAAGGAAAAAGCACTTTGTAAACAAAAAAACAACTTCCACATGGTAAACAAATGTTTGGCTAATAAATAAAAAATACCATAGCTGATAACTCAGTAGTTAAACTCTTTACTCTCATTTAATTAATGAGAGTAATGAATTAATTAATTAAACCTCTTTACTCTCATTTAATTAATTGATTGGTGGTACTGAGGGGACAGTGACAGTGATTTTTTTCGGTTGGTTGGTTTTTGGTTTGTGTTTATTTATTTACTTTAATACTTCTTAATCATATATAATCAACTGAGTAACTGTCAAGTAGATTTTAAGTTTTATTTTCTTTGCTACCAAAATGTGCTATAATAACGGTTAATTTACTATCTAGTTTCTTTTTTGCTTAAAAGCAGAATTTAACAGCAGCCTTCAGTTGCTGCCTCTGTAGACCTTGCATTTTGCAAAGAACTAGCCAGGGTACTGATGTCTAACCTGAGTGCTTGCAGAGAGAAAGAATGTGAAACCAAGATATGTAGGAGACCTAAGAAACACGGGTTCTATCCCTGGCAACCCACTCCAGTATTCTTGCCTGGAGAATCCCATGGACAGTGGAGCCTGGTGGGCTACAGTCCATGGGGTCTCAAAGAGTCAGACATGACTGAAGTGATTTAGAATGTACACACGCATCCAGCCCCACGGCTTCATCTGCATTTGAATCTGGGTCTATCATTTTCTAGAGATCGTATCAGAAGCCTCCCCTCTTGTTGTCCTTACTCTTCAAGGACAAAACAGCACAATATGCCTTTGTGTCAAATCATGGAGGGCCCTAAGGGATAAAGTCTTTGATTCTTGTCCATACATAATCTTTTCTGAAAGTTCATTTCAGTTTGTACCATGACTTTGCTATAGGTTTTGCTTTTTTATTCCTTTGTTTGTTTGGGGTCTTTAATTACACAGCTGATATGTAAGTAAATGTGTAAAACATTAAGATAATACCCAGGTAAATCCCTCTGTCTTTCTTATCCAGAGGTAAATGTTGACATCTATCTTTCCCAGATATTCTCTATGCATCTGTATGCACATTTATATACTAGGATGCCTTTGTTCTCAGCTAAGAATAATCCATTTTTCTTATATTCTATTGTTGAAGTTCCACAGATTTCTGCATATTTTATTTTTAACCTACTTAGACAGTCTTACAAAATGAACCTTTGTCCAATGCCCACATTAAACCATGAATAGATCTTGGAAAAAAACCCATAGATTTTTTTAGGGCTTACTAAAAACATGAGGTTTGGACCCAAATTTTGATGGCAGAAGGCTTAACTAGTGCTTCCTATGAGATATTTCACAAGAAGCCTAAAAAGGTCGCCAAAAGGGAAGGCAGAATGATCCACCCTGTGATTCATTTAGAAGAGTAAGTGTAGCACCATTTATTGAGAGCTTGCTATGTTCTTGAAGTACGGGTCAAGTGCTTTATAGGTATTAGCTCATGAAATCCTCAGTCATCCTGTGAAATAAGAAAACATTAAATGTGCAAAGCACAGCTTAAGAGAGATTAAGCAACCAGCCCAATATCACTTAACTAAAAAGTAGCAGAGCCAAATTTAAATTTTCCTTGACCCAAAGCCCATGTTCTTAATACAGACCTTCTATTTTTGAATCACACACCCACCCTCTTTTTTCTTCCATAACAGAATCTTTTTTCTCCCCAAGTAAAATCTTTATGCCATTATGCAATTTATAAAACCTACAAAGGGGACTAGTCCTCAGCTGATTCTTTCGAAGCTTCTTTGCAACCCTCAGTCACGACTGAGGCAGCTCTGGGGAACCCAGCCTCAAGGAACACAATCTAAAGAAAGGCAGTCTTGGTGCTAGTTCCCCCACATCCTTTGGATTTATGCTTGTCACCGCCATGTCTTAAAAGCTCAACTAAATCAGCTTAATTTCATTTAGTTGAGAATAGCTAAGCTAAACTCCGTAAGAATTCTACTTCCATTCTGTATGTGTTAATGATAAGTTAACATTAGGTGCCTATGGATTATTCTTTATTCTTAGAATCTCTGAAAAATTCATTTAAGATAAATGGGAAAATGTCCTTATCAGTTTTATTGTCAAAATCTAAGAGCTTTAAAAGGTATAGGGTTTGCTAAAGATAATCCATTTTCATGGATTTAAAGATTTATTCATGGCTCAGATTCTTGCATGGACTGTAGCCTGCCAGGCTCCTCTGTCTACGTAATTCTCCAGGTAAGAATATTGGAGTGGGTAGCCATTCCCTTCTTTAGGGGATCTTCCCAACCCAGAGATTGAACCTGGGTCTCCTGCATTGCAGGCAGATACTTTACCATCTGCGCCACCAGGAAAGTCTGCGTTATGACTCAGAAAACACCAAAAATTATATTATCTTCAACTTGATAACCCATTTTGGAAATTCTTTAAAATCAGGTATGTAAATCAGTTCAGTTCAGTCGTTCAGTCATGTCTGACTGCAACCCCACAGACTCCAGCAAGCCAGGATTCCTTATCCTTCACCATCTCCCAGAACTTGCTCAAACTCATGTCCATCAAGTCAGTAATGCCATCCAACCATCTCATCTTCTGTCATCCCCTTCTCCTCCTGCCTTCAGTCCTTCCCAGCATCAGGGTCTTTTTAAGACTTCTAAAGACAGAATCACATTATCTTTCATCACATTTCAGAGGATAACTAGGCAGGATGGAATTTTGGATTTGGAATATGCACCTTAGAAACTCTTGCATTGACCTACCTATTTTAAAGATGTAGAAACAGTGCTTGGCAGGTGAATCACTTACTCAACTAAAATGGGGGTAAGCCACTCCTCACAGGTAGGATGTTCACTTCCAGATCAAGTGTCTTATTATTATTATTATTATTATTATGCTCTCAAACTGCTTCAGTGCTTCAGGCCTCATTCTTTCATTCTTGAAGAAATACAGTAGGGACAAAATCCAGTTCATCTTTCTGGTACTAACTGCCTCGTGATCACCAATTTTGACAAGATACTTCTTGTTGAACTTGTTTTGACTCAGTATATCATAATTTTGTGCATTTGAACAATCAATCTTTTGCATTGTTCTTTACTAATGACAGTGTTTTATAATGACTATCACTTATGCTTACCCTGGTGGCTCAGCGGTAAAGAATTCAAGTTCAATGCCGAAGATTCAGGAGACCAGAATTTGATCCCTGGGTCAGGAAGATCCTCTGGAGAGGAAGTGGTAACCCACTTGAGTGTTCTTGTTTGAAAAATCTCATGGAAAGAGGAGCCTGGTGGGTTACAGTTCATGGGGTCACAAAGAGTCAGACATGACTGAGAGATTGACCACCACCATATTTACACAGCCCTAATATTGTTGATCACTGCTCTAAGAGTCTGAAGTATATTATGCATTTAATTTTTCAAACATGAAAAGTCTATGGGAGATACTATTGTTATCCTAATATGGTAGATGAAGAAGTGTCGTGGGCCGAGGTAGAGGGAGTAATCCTACATCATACAGCTAGTTTGTGGGAGGGTCAGGGGTTGGATCAAAGCATATGGCTGCAAAGTCTGTATCCTTCACCACTGCACAGCTATCTGTGATGTTAAACAATCCAGTGTGGTGAAAAGAGACTTGAAGAGGTCTGATGGCCCTAGCTTCCTCCTTTCTCTAAAAATGACGGGGAATAAAGCAAAGGGTTTCAGGCTAGTTATGATGTTTCTTCTAGCGGAGCAGAGAAATGAGATCAACCTCCTCTGAAGTGGTTATTCTACACCACCGTTTCTAAAACTTCATCCCTTTATATTTTACTTCCCTTGACTGTTTTATTTGTTGCTCTTCAGTCGCTAAGTTGTGTCTGACTCTTTTGACTTCATGGACTGCAGCACACCAGGCTTCTGTGTCCTTAAATTCCTGAAAGCAGCTGAACTGGAATGATAATAAAAGTCCTTTGCTTATGCGAAGCTCTTTACATCTTCTCAGGGGGCTAGCGTTTACTGAATGCTTCCTAAGGGTCAAGCCTCACTAGTATAACACTTTACTGGTATAATCATCACAATCACTCCGTTATGCCCATTTTAGAGCCAAAGAAGCTGAGTCAGAGGAGTAAGCAGCCCAAGGTTATGGTGCTAGAAAGAGGTATAGCCACAATCCAAATTCAGGCAGTCAGCTTTAGCACCACCAGTATTTCCATTCGAGCCACTGCAGTAAATGACAGTGGGGCAATCACCTCTGTAGGGATGTAAATTCCATCCAGAGAGCATTATGTGGGGTGGAGGGAAGTGGGGAGATCGTGGTGGTCACAGCTGTGGTGAATGACACCTCCCACTGGACTCCTGGAATGACTTCCCACTGGAAGACAGTAGGAATCAGAAGTCTGTCTTGGATTTATCCAAAATATATTGAATCATACTTCCTGAACCCCTGGTGGCTCAGAGGGTAAAGCATCTGTGTGCAGCGCGGGAAACCTGGGTTTGATCCCTGGGTCAGGAAGATTCCCTGGAGAAGGAAAAGGCAACCCACTCTGGTAATCTTGCCTGGAAAATCCCATGAAAGGAGAAGCCTGGTAGGCTACAGTCCATAGCATCGCAGAGTCGGACACGACTGAGTGACTTCCTTTCACTTTCCTGAAACCACAGTGGAGATGTCAACGGCTTCTGCTGTCCTGTCTTAGAAGTAGCTAAAATCTGAGCCATGTGAGTCACCCCTGTGTGCACAAGGGCACAGAACACAACCTCAGTCACCCTGTGCTGTAACCGCAGGACCCACCTGGAGCTCCCATAGGGCAGGAAGGTCCCTAAGGATAGAGAACCCGTTACCTTGTTCTCTATAGCCCCTCCTGTGTTTGCGTGTTAGTTGCTCAGTCATGTCTGACTCCTCGTGACCCAGTGGACTGTAGCCCGCCAGGCTCCTCTGTCCATGGGCTTCTCCAGGCAAGAATAATGGAGTGGGTAGCCATTCCCTTCTACAGGGGATCTTCCCGACCCAGGAATCAAATCTGGGTCTCCTGCACTGCAGGCAGATTCTTTGCCATCTGAGCCACTTCTATATTCCTTACGAGTCAAACCATATTTGTTAAATGAACGTATGAATCAAATAAATCAATGAATCCTTGTATTAAATGATCCCTAAGTGGTTGCCTTGTCCTCCTGTTTCTGTCTTGAGTTAGATGAACGGCTTAGGAAGGTAATGCATTTTAGTTCTGTGTTTAGATGTGGATAATATATGTGAGGACTTTGAAAAATAACTTAAATCCAACTTGAAGACAAGTTGTCACTACACTTAGCAGCTGGCAGGGAACCTGAACTCAGCTCATTTAATGATCAGTGCCCACACCACAACTTATTTTCTGTAATGATTTTCTTGTCAGGACAAACAAGATAGACACAGCCATGATCCACTACTCTCTCTTGATTTTATATTAATATAAATCACTGAGTTCAACACTATACATTATGCATTGTATATTCTCTTACCTAGAATCCTTAAAGCACCTTCCCAATTATTATGGTTTTTCCTCATTTTTCAATGTGATCTTAGGAGCCCCTTAGTGTGAAGAGAACTTTGAAGAGGTTTTGGTCTGCTTTGCACAGTGAGTCTTTGGGGGGTTGGCCTGGAGCATGGACTGGTCAGGTTTGTTGTGCTGGGGGATGATTCTTCAGTAGCACAGTACACAGGTGAGGAGTAGCAGATATGTGTTACTTCGGCAGTTCTCAAGAAAGCCCAGGATAGTTAGGCTCTCATTCTGCCACAATGCTTAGAAAATATTGTGAAAGGAAAGTGAGTTCCTGAAAAGTTCCACTTTTTGGAGAACAAGTACCCAGAAACTGTTGTGAGAGACATTCGGAGTACACCCATATCTTATGATCTATAAATGCTTAACAAGATAAAGCAAATCTAAAACAGAGCATGGGGAATCATGGAAAAACATGCCCTCATTTGAAGATTTCTGATTATGGAAGTGTAAGGGGAAGAACTGATAGGAACTGAATGGATAGAAAAGCTTAATCAGTAATTTAAGTGAAGCTAAAGATAGTTTTTTATTAAAGGAAATATGATGTTATCTTTTTTAAAGTGTGATATATTTTTATGCACACTAGTTAATCCAAACAGTTAAACAATACTTTTTTTCACCCCCCTGGCCGTGCCTCGAAGCTTGTGGGATCTTAGTTACCTGAGCAGGGATTGAACCCCAGGCCACAGCAGTGAACATGCTGAGTCTTAACCATTGGACCACCAGGGAATTCCTGAAGTCAGTGTTCTTAACACTGGCAGATAAGGAGAAGCCTCCTGACTTACATGGGATGCTGCTTCCTACCTGCTAACTAGAACCTTGGTTCTTAGCTTGGAGCATAGAATCTCCACCAATGACGGGGTAAGGATGTTGATCCCTTGCATGGAGCTGAAGAAGGCTAACTTCACAGGGCATACAGTTTCTCGAAGGGCTATAACTGAAGCGGTGGCCACTACTTCTCTGCAGAGTCCCATCCTTCAGAAGTCCAATCCTTCCTAGCAGAAAAACAGGCTGCCCAGGTCCTTAGATTCAATGCATCCGCCAGAGCTGGGAACAAGAAAGTCATCTGCCAGCCACCTCCCAGATCCTTGGTCAAGGGCAGGTGGCCCCAGCCATTGGCCAGCTTCCTCTGGCAGCCTACACAGTAGCTAGCAAATTTTGCAAGCTTCTGTGTAGGAGGAAGAGGAGAAGGAGGCGCGAGGAGGGCGATGGAGAGAGCAGCCAGCCAGGCGGGCTAGGTGCTGCCTTGCCTTCCTTCTGCAGCGGCTCCGGCTTTTGAGAACAGGATTACTATTAGTGTTTGTTTTCTCTCACACCTATTTCTTCGCAGCATTCTGAAATGATTTCATAAGTATTTACAGCAAAGAGAAATGAAAATCAAGGCTGTAACTAGGACGGCAGGAGACTCTTCCCCTTGGTGATGCAAGATGCCAAAATATTGCTCTAATTGCTTTCCAGAGCCTGCTGTGACATTTTTCTGGAAGAGTCCACTGAGCTATTTTTATAGCATGGGGGTCACCTTGGTCTCCTTTGTCCTCCTAAGTCAGGGCAGTCACCCAAAATGCCTGTTTGGGGGATGACTGGTCATAAGTTTCTTTTCTTTTTCTCTTCCTCTAGCCCTCCTCTTTTCTCTTTTTCCTCTTCTCCCTCCACCCCTCTTCGTCTCTCTCCTGTCTCCGAAAGATAGGATCTCATCAAGGCCAAAGAGAAGAAAGCTTGACAGAAAATACCCCTAGACTCACGTTCCACAGGAAACAGGGAACCCGTGTTCTTCTCACGCAGTGGCTTCAGGAATATCTTGCCACCTCCGAGTCTGGTGGAGTGAAATCAGCCAGTATCAAAGATCTTGACAGCTCCAAGATATTAGTTTATAGAAACAGCAAGGTAAAGAGGGCCCCCAAATACTTAAAACATTTTAAGACTCAAATTTTTGTGGAACCAACTTTAAAATATTCCCAGAAGGAAAAAAAATCAAATCGTTTGATATGTAAAAATAAGTATTTTCAGCATTTTCTAGTCATAAATATCTTTTCTATAGATTGCTCTATCTGAAAATGGAATATCCTTTGAAACCTAAATCTTTCTAGACCAGTACTAATTTGGGTTATTTGTGGGGGGAAAAATGTAAGAAAGATAACTGAGTATATAACTTCTAGAGTATTTAAAAAATTCAAGTAAAGCTATGTAACAAAACAGTGGAGAGGTAGTATGAAAGTAAAGACATTAAAAATGAGCTCTCTTTACAGTCTCTTACAGCTACTCTGAAAGCTAGTACATAAACTCCCTGAGCTCAGAGGTTTCTTCTGTTTTATTCAGAGCTTTGCTTGAGTGTCTGGTACATAATAGTATAATATGTAGTAAACATATGTCAGTAGTATGTGTTTAATGGATCAATAAAAACAAAAGGGCTTGGGGAGGGCAGATGAAGTGTACAATGCTCAGTTAAACAGAGAGGGCATTCATAATGAGAAAGAATTTTTAAAAAATCTTAGTGTCCATTTTTCACTGCTTTAAATAGGGCTGACATGGCAACCCATAAAAATGAAGAAGAGCTAGAACCCAAGGCATTAATGAATTAAAATGCTCTAACACAGGTAGTGAAACAATGTTTTTGTTTGGTCAGGCTTGGTAGAAACTAGATTTGAGCACAGAACTTGAAACTGGATTCTATTTTGATGATTGGGTTAGTATTTTTATGCTGTTAGATATAAACAATTTTTTAATATCCTTGTAATAACAAGAAAAGCTGAATGAATATACTGAAAGTGAAAGCGAAGTTGCTCAGTCGTGACTCCTTGCGACCCCATGGACTGTAGCCTGCCAGGTTCCACCATGCATGGGACTTTCCAGGCAAGAATACTGGAGTGGGTTGCCATTTCCTTCTCCAGGAGGTCTTTCTGACTCAGGGATTGAACCCGGGTCTCCCATATTATAGGCAGACGCTTTACCGTCTGAGCCACCAGGGAAGTATTAGTGTTTTACTGAAGAATATGTTTAATGGAATTGTAAGGCTTAAGGAGTTAAGAGATATCAAAGATAGTAGTTCAGTTTAGTCGCTCAGTCGTATCTGACTCTGCAACCCTATGGACCGTAGCACACCAGGCTTCCCTGTCCATCACCAGTTCCCAGAGGTTGCTCAAATTCATGTTCATCAAGTCGGCGACACCACCCAACCACCTCACTCTGTCGTTTCCTTCTCTTGCCTTCAATCTTTTCTAGCATCAGGGTCTTTTCCAGTGAGTCAGTTCTTCACACCAGGAGGCCAAAGTATTGAAGTTTCAGCTTCAGCATCAGTCCTTCCAGTGAATATTCAGGACTGGTTTCCTTTAGGATTGACTGGTTTGATCTCCTTGCAGTCCAAGGGACTCTCAAGAGTCTTTTCAACACCACAATTCAAAAGCATCAATTCTTTGGCACTCAGCTTTCCTTATAGTCCAACTCTCACCGCCATACATGACCACTGGAAAAACCATAGCTTTGACTAGACGGATCTTTGTTGGCAAAGTAATGTCTCTGCTTTTTAATATGCTGTCTAGGTTGGTCATAGCTGTTTTTTCCAAGAAGCAAGTGTCTTTTAATATCATGGCTGCAGTCACCATCTGCAGTGAATTTGGAGCCCAAGAAAATAAAGTCTGTCACTGTTTCCATTGTTTCCCCAACTATTTGCCATGAAGTCATGGGACTGGATGCCATGATCTTAGTTTGCCATGATTAAAGATATCTATGGCACTTAATCCATAGAGGTAGATTATAGAATTTCTAATTCATCTCTGGGTGAGAAGTAAGAAAAGCTTCCAGAAACTGTCTTTGATTTTCATTGAAATAGAATTTGTATCCGCTTCTTAGTGCTACCATAACAAACTACCACAAACTGAGTGGCTTAAGCATAAATTTGTATTGCCTCACAGTTCCGGAAGCTAAAAGTTTCAGAGGAAGGGGTCAGCAAAGTTGATTCCTCCTGAGGGCTGCAAGGAAAGGGTCTGTTCCAGGCCTCTCTTCTGTGCTTGTGGATGGCCATCTTCTCCCCGTATCTTCCCTCTGTATTCATCTGTCCAAATTTTCCCTTCTTAGAAGGACATTGTGTGTGTGCTCAGTCACTCAGTTGTGCCTGACTCTTTGCAGCTCATGGACTGTAGACTGCCAGGCTCCTCTGTCCATGAAATTTTCCAGGTAAGGACACTGGAGCGAGTTGCCATTTCCTTCGCCAAGGGATGCATCTCTTGCATTGGGAAGTGGACTCTGCCCAGTCGCCACCTGGGAAGCCCTTTATAAGGACATTAGTAAGTTGGATTAGAGCCCACCTTATTTTAACTTGGTTACCTTTGTAAAGACTCTATCTCCAAATAAGTTCACATTCTGAAGTTCCAAGGTTAGAATTTCAACATAATAATTTGGGAGCTGGACACAGTTCAACCCATGACCAAAGTTTTCCTTTATCATTGAAGTTTCAGTTATATGTGAAATGGAGAACATCCCAACAGGATGGGCTCTAAGGTATAATTTTTTTTACTTTGTCAAAATCATTTGTTAAATTCTAGGAAACAAAATATTGCAGGAAATCTATCACACTGGAGAGTATCAGGTTATATACAGGGGTCTGGTACATGAGAATATGTTTTTTAAAAATATGGGGATGTGTTAGAAGTAGAAGTAAGTAGTAACTTAGAGAAAAAAGATGCTGCTAAATGTTATGTAATAGAGCTTTAGGAGCTTGATGGCTGATAAGATGTCTATTACAGCATCAGAGAGCTTGCAACTAAACAATAATGATCTCTAAATGAATTTCTCCGAAGGATATCAATATAATTGCTTTCTCTTCTAATCACTTACCCTAAAAGATTAAATGTTACATAGTAAGAACCAGGACTTGGCACTTACCATATACAGGGCCTTGCTTATCAGCTTTGAAAAGCAGTCATATCTAATTTATTTGTCTATTAGTCAGTTTCTACGTAAAAGGGCCCACACCTTCTCACCGTGCCACTAATCAGATGCGGAAGCCATTGCTAATAATTAGTCTTCTAGGACAAAGGAAACACATTAAATCAGTCATCTGAGAGTAACCCTTGGACCTAATCTCAATTAGATGGAATATTTTAATCTGATATCTTGACAGCTCTTGCGTTATGTATTTTATTCTTCTCCAAAAATCAGGACAATGAAAATTTCTAGCATTGTCTTTCTTTCTAAACTCATTATCTTTCAAATAACAGGTTCAGAATTAGCATTGAAACTACCCCCATTTTGTTTTTTGTATTATCATCGTCAACAGCCAACATGAATTGAGCACCTATATGTGTTAGGCATTATGGTAGTAATGCAGATATAAAAAGTATATCTTCCTTTAACAAGTACCTACTATACAGCACAGGGGACTAAACTCAATTATCTTGTAATAATCTATAAGGGAAATGAATCTAAAACATTATATATAACTGAATCACTTTACTGTACACTTACAACTAACACAATATTGTAAACCAACTGTACTTCAATTAAAAATAAGAAAAAAAGAAATTATATTTACCTTCAGCCTCCCCATCTTACCCCATTCCCAGGAACTTGGATCACGTCTCTCTGGTATATACTCTTTATAATGCCTTGTACTCTTTTTTATGGCACTGTAATCACATATTGGTATAGCTATTTAATTAACATCCTTAACATTAATTAATATCCTCCTGGACTATGGCTAAAATGGTAAAAGCATCTGCTTGCAATGCAGGACTTCCAGGTTCAATCCCTGGGTTGGGAAGATCCCCCGGCAAAGGAAATGGCAATCCATTCCAGTAGTCTTGCCTGGAAAATTCCATGGATGGAGGAACCTCGTAAGTTACAGTCCATGGGGGTCACAAAGAGTCGGACACGACTGAGTGACTACTTTCACTTTCGCTTTCCTGAACTATGATCTCTATGAGGGCAAGGATCTTTCTCTTTTGCTTCCAATTATGCCCTCAGGGCTTGGGATTGGGAAGGTTATCAATAAATCCAATTTATTTATTCAAAAATAAATTGAAACAAAAAGATAGGATATTATGGAATCCTGATAATGGGAGAGAGGAGTTAATCTTAAAACCCCTATTGAAATGAAGTCCCTTATATTTAATTCTGCTTTGTTTTAAATGGAGGCATATGTGAACACTCCGTGTCTGAGACGTATTTGTATTCTAAATGACATTTCTTTGGAAGCTAGTTTTTTTTTTTCCTATCATTTACTGTTCCCTGTGAAGAGATCCACATAATAAATTGCCCTTATAATTTAGCAGTAGGCGAAAGATTCTTCTTTTCTGAAACAAATCACAGTTAGCATGATATAATCCCACAGGTTTGCCTCAGTTGCCAGGAAACTCAAAGCTAAATTTAAAGGTAAATTTCAGTGAAAAAAATTAGACAAATCTTCAGAAATGACTTCTCAGTTGTGGAAGTTGGTTTTGAGCTGGTGTTTTTCTTTTAATTCTGTTGTTTCTCACTGTAACCTACCTCACATGGTCTCTAAATAAAGATAGATGGTATATATAATATAAAGGAAAAAAGCAAAAAGGACCTATCAAGGATGAGTTCCAACTATTAAAAAAGTGGATAATGATTACACAGATGCATCACTATGATAATATGCAGCATACACAGAAGAAAATGTAGTCCTAAACTATGAAGTGCTTCTCTGCTGAGTTTTTCTTCTTGAAAATGCTGCTTGCTTCAGACCTAATGAAATTAACCACTGGTCCACAGAACTAATGGGTTTATCCTCTTGGTTGCCCTACATAAGCTACTGGGACTTAAAACTGTAGGAATGTTTATTCTCTGTCCCACCAAAAAAGAGTATACATTTTCCCCCCACAAAGTATACTATATTTATGTTGTCTATTGTTGCATAACAAAATAATCTCCCTCAAAAAAATACCCTAAACTGAATGCTGAAATCATTTCCCCCATCCAATTTTTTTCTTTTTTTCTTTTTGGCCTATGATCCTATGGATTAGGAATTCAGGTTGACTCCTTAGAGTCATTAGTGGCTCCATTCCGTGATGTTGGCTGGGTCCTTTCCTGGGCTGTGTTCAGCTGGTGGCTAGGCTGGGCGGGAAAGTTCAAGAAAACTTCACTCTAGTTCCTCATTGCTCCTCTGCTGGCCTCTCTCTCTCTTCATGTAGCTTGACTTTCCTCACAGCAACATGGGCTTAAGACAGTCAGACTTCTTAAAGGGCCAGTGGTTGCTAAGAGGATATATTCTAAGAGAAAAGTGGAATCTGCCAATCTCATAAGGCCCAGACTTGGAGGTTCTCAGTATGACTTCACTGCATTTGATTCATTAAGAAAGCCTCCGAGCCAGTTCAGATTGGAGACATGAAAACATAAATTTCACCTCTCAGTGGAAAGAGTGGCGATTTACTTTTACTACTATTGAATATTTCTATTTGTGCCATTGAGTCATAGTGTAATTTTTCCAAATTGTGTCCAATTGTATTGATTTTATCTCTAAACATTTTTTTTAATTTATGCATTTGGCAGCATAAAGTCTTCGTTGCAGCATGTGGGATCTTTCATCTTCATTGCACATGCAGGATCTTTAGTTGCAGCATGCAGGCTCTAGTTCCCTGTGACCAGGTATTGAACTTGGACCCCTGCATTGGGAGCATGGAGTCTGAGCCACTAGACCACCAGGGAAGTCCCACTTCTAAACTTCTAAAATCAAAACATTCTGAGTTACACTAAAAAGTAGCTTAGTCTCTCAGTCATGTCCGATTCTGTGACCCCATGGACTGTAGCCCACCAGCTTCCTCTGTCCATGGGGATTCCCCAGGCAAGAATCCTGGAGTGGGTTGCCATGCCCTTCTCCAGAAGATCTTCCCAACCCAGGGATCAAACCCAGGTCTCCTGCATTGCAAGTGGATTCTTTCCATCTGAGCCACCAGGGAAGCCCAAAAAGTAGAAGAAACACCCAAACTTTAATAGGACAAAACTATTAAGGCCTCCTAATAGGGATCAGACAAAATCAGTTAGATTCTTAGCTGCATTCTTACCAGCTTTGTAATATTGGCCAAATGATGGAAGTTCTAAGCCTATTGATTTATCTGTAAAATGGGTTTTAATGACAACTCTTACCTCTTAGAACTGTTGTGAGAATTAAATGATATAATGTGTGTAAAGCATTTGACCTCAGTGCCTAGTATATACTAAGTGCTCAAAGCCTGTTAGATATTATTTAGACAGACCTCAAAATTATGACCTACCTTTCTAGCCTACCTTTCTACACTGTTATGGTATAAGTTGTGATTTTACTTATAAGTCTATTTGTAAGCATGCGCTCACAGACTACTTTGCTTTTGGATTTTATTGTTTAAAGGTCATTTCTCAAAAGACTTCTGCGTGGTCAGTAGGCTCACGCTTTTATTGAGTTATTTAGATGCTTCCAGAGGCTTAAGAAGTAGTGAACACAATTAATCTATCTTTTATGGATACTTCTCCCTAGAGCAACGGGAATGGTCCAGCTTCACTGCTGAAATGATATTTCATTTGCCCAAGATCTCATTAAATCAAATGATACCAAGTTACTCTGCTTCCTTAGCTAAATATGCAAAAAGCACTGAGGAAAAAACAGATGCCTAAACTCATAGGTCCAACGTGTAATAGTTATTAATGCCATTCGATCTGAATGTAATGCCAGGTTTTCCTTTCTAATCTGTCTTGCATTGCCAAATCAAGATTTGATATGAGTTTGAAATTCTAATTCAGAATGCACATTCAGATAACTTTTAAAATTCTTTTCCAACACCCCTTCACGAAAATATTTCTTATTAAAGGCTCAGAAACTTGGATTGCAATGAATTTTCACCCCTCTGTTTGAACTCTAAGATCAAGCTCTTTGGTATTTCTCTTGTCATGTGGACATTTATCCATCATCTCAACTTCCTCTTTCTTGGCATGCTGCCCAGTGGACCACTCTTGCGTGAAAAGCTCGTGGCCCAGGGCTGACCAGGCCGTCCTCCTAGATCTGGGCTATTTCTTAGTTCCATGTCAGGCTCCTCCTCTCCATTCTATGGGATTCTGGGGGAATATGAGAGTGGTTCAGGTTGCATGGTTGGCTAACTTGCCTATCTCTCTCTCTCACCCTCTCTCCCTCTCACTCTCCATCTTTCTCGCTTTCCCATACACTCTCCATCTTTCTCGATTTCCCATACACTCTCCTTTCTCTCCCCTTCCTCCCTCTCTTGCAACACACCAATTTATTCATTCCTGTGCTTTAAATTCAATCCATATGTCTTTCTTAAATTGATCAGTTCTCTAAATGCCTGATTCCTATTCCCAGTTGCCTACTTAATATTCCTATTCAAATGTCTCACAGATAACTTGAATTAACATGTCCAAAAATTGAACTCTTGATTTTTCTTCCTACCTAATTTTATTCCTTCTCCATTTCTCCCAGCTCAGTAGCTGAAATTGCCAAAGACTAATTTGTGACAGCCTGAAACCGAAACATAGTCCTCTTTCTTTTCTTCCAACATCAATGCAATAAATTAATTAGCACATACTATTGAATTTACCTCTAAAATGACTTTTGTTTTTAATCCCCTTCTCTTTATTTCCAGGGCTTTGGTGCAAGCCACTCCCATCACCTTATCTTTTGGACTCTTAGTCTTTTTCACTCTTATCTCTAAATCCACTCCTCCTTGCCTTTCACTTCCTTGACTATCCCATTAAGAAATCTCTGCACTTTAGTTAGATTATAGTGGAGAGTTTCTTGAAGAAAAAAGGCAATGAAAGAGGACAGAACTTCTCGAGTCTTGTAGAGAAGTAGCAAGCTTGGCCTTAGAAGCTGAGTTCCTTCTTTGTGGCAATAAATTCTTTCAGATATCTACTGTTATAGTTGGTTTTCTCTTTTTCTTGATGTCCTTTTTTTTTTTTTAATTCAAAGAAGTATTTCATTTTGTGAAGAACTGAGGTATCTGGGCCCTCTTGAGAATAGCGATGCTAATATGCTTTAGTTTAAATTACATTATTCATCCCCACCTACCACAAGGCAAAATAAAGTCATAGTTTTGCTAATCACAAAGCTACCAGAGGCTTCAAAACTCTGTCAGAAGGAAATGGCTTAATTCTTTCTCTGAAACTAGAATAAACAGACATATCCAGACAGTATTTCCAAATAGGAAATTTTTCCAGATTGGAAATCTTTGTTATTTGTCTTATGAAGCAGAAGCATAAAATAATATTAGGAACCATATTTTTGTATAGGTTTTACTATAATGTCAGCTGACCGCTTTTGGTGGTTTAAGTCCTCCACATTTGGGACACATTCAGCATCCCTAATACCTTATACCCTTTACTCCTTGCCATAACTCATCACCTCTGTTGTCTCAGGAAGACAGACACTAGGCCTCCATCTTGTCAGACTTACCATTCTTCTATCTGAGAAGTCTTATTGTTGCCCATCCCTCACCTTTACCCACACCCAGCTAAACTCTACACTTTTTTCCTAGTCAGCTATAGTTTCATGAGATTCATAACACTTAACCAGATGTTAGAAATTGCATGGGTTACTTTCTTCAAATGCCTCTTCAACCCTTAGTAAATTCTGACTTATAATAATTACCCTTTAGTGATTGATTATATTTACTAGCACTGGTAGCATTTTTATAGCACTTAGTTTAGAAAATGTTCAGTGATTTCTTTCTCCCTGTGTCTAATAATTCAGCAATGCAGTTAAGTGTCCTTAGCCTTTCTTTACCAACAAAGATTCTGGGCATCAGAAAGATTAAGTAAGTTTCCCGTGGTCACAGAGATAAGAAGGTCCACATCAATTGGTGACATTTGAGATTCTCTTTCCATTACATCACATCACTTCTCTAGCAACTGCTGTGGTTTTTCGCCGGGCATTTTATACTCATCATCTATTACTGCAGGAACATCAGAAAATGGAAATGGAGTTCTTTATTTTCATGATAATATTTGTCAGATTCTTTGGTCTGGGATTTTTTTTTTTTTTTTTGGTCAATTCTATCTTCTAAATAGCTCTGGCTCCCACTTTCCTTACTTCCTGAGTGCCTGCACTGCCTCGTCCCTAACTCAGGCCCCCTCCATTCTTCCCTGAAAAATTGCTACCACTGTTAAACTGGCTTCCTATAGGTAATTTTACCCCCACAGAATCCTCCAAACTGCAGTCTGGAAGAACTTTTTAGAACACGTGTTGGAGCTTGATGTAAACGCACTTTTAACACTTCAACGTTTCATCATAGCTCTCAAAATAAATTCCTTACTTCTTAGTATTGCATGTACAGCTTACCAACACCTGGCCCTTGCTTATTTCTCTCGCCCCTCCTGTCTTTCTCTTTTTCCTTCTCCTTTCTCATCCACAAATTTCATTCTCTAAGGATGTTGAGTAACTGAATATTTTCCATCTATATATCTCACCATCAATCCTGGGGCTCATCATCTGGGGTTCACAGAGAGAGATGTCTCTGGATGGAATCCAGACACTTGGATGCACAAAACTTACGTTTATTTTCAACAAACTAATTGAACTTCAGTATCTCCTCCAATTATGAATGCAACCAATAAATGGCAGTAATATTATTAGGACCTGTAATTTTATCACTAATAGAAATCACAGATATTTTCATATCACATGGCAACTGTTGAAAGTACTGCAATATATTATGTATGATCATCATTACAGAGAAATTTATAGTTGTTATTATCTCTCATCTAAACCTTGGTACCTAATACAGCAAGAAAGAATCACATATAGTGCTGAGTATATAGTACTGAAATATTTAAAAAATTTTGCTACCTGCAGTTTAATACAATCAATTGCCTTTGTAATCCTATGTATTTTACTTTATTCATTAAAAACTTATTCTATGAAGGGACCACTAGGCTTCACCAGATTGTCAGAAGGGTTCAAGGCTCAGAAAAGTCAAGATTCCCTGTCGTCATGGTTCCCATTCCTTAGAATGTTCTTTTGAACTCCACACTCTTCACCTGGCCAACTCTCTTCATTTCCTTGGATGTGATTTATATCTCTCTTTTTTATTTTTCTTTCAGTTTGGCTACACAGCAGGCATACAAAATCTTAGTTCCCCAGCCAGGGATTGAACCTGTGCCCCCTGCAAGGGAGTGCAGAGACTTAGCTACTAGACCACCAGGGAAGTCCCAAGGGTGGGGTTTATAGATAGCCCTTGAAGGTCTTTTCCATGATCCTCCAAGATTGGGAGAACTTCATGTCTGTTATTTTGGCAGTGAACTCTGCTCAATTATGGACTGATTTCACTATGGTATTGATTATCTTCAATCAACTGACTAACACACATTCTAGCTCTTTGAGGCCAGCTCAGTAGCTTTTTCTCTGTTATATCCACCATGTCCAACATGTAGAGGTGCTCAGTGGTCCTCTGTTCAACTGATTCTCATCCCACTCTAGCAGCATGCACTCAGTGCCCTTCATTCATTCGAACATTTATTCTGAATCTCCTAGGTCCCAGGGACTTTCTAAGCACTGGAAATAAAGCAGAGACTACAGAAGGAAATTCTTCACTTAGATGCTTACATGCTCATGAAGTGAGCTAGTCAATAAACAAAATTTATGAAGTAAAACATCTCAGTCACAAAAGAACGATGATGTGATTCCTCTGTTACAAGGTACCTAGAGTAGTCAAAGTCATAGAGACCAAGAGTAGAATGGTGGTTGCCAGGAGCAAGGAGAGGAAAGAGGGATGCTGCTGCTGCTAAGTCACTTCAGTCATGTCCGACTCTGTGCGACCCCATAGACGGCAGCCCACCAGGCTGTCCCATCCCTGGGATTCTCCAGGCAAGAACACTGGAGTGGGTTGCCATTTCCTTCTCCAGTGCATGAAAGTGAAAAGTGAAAGTGAAGTTGCTCAGTCGTGTCCGACTCTTCGCGACCCCGTGGACTGCAGCCTACCAGGCTCCTCCATCCATGGGATTTTCCAGGCAAGAGTACTAGGGTGGGGTGCCATTGCCTTCTCTGAAGAGGGATGAGGAGTCACTATTTAATAGGTACACCTTTCAGTTTAGGAAGACTGGTCTGAAGATGGATGGTGGTGGTCACACCACAATGTGAATGAACTGCACACTTTGAAATAGTTAATATGGTAAAGGTTATGTATATTTCATCACAATTTTTCAAAAGTAAGTAAAACACACTATATCAGACGGGAAATGTGCTGGAGAAAAGTAAAGATGGGAAGTGGGGAGAAGGAAGCCCTGAGAGAAAAGAGGCTGGGAGAGGCCTCAGAGGTATGGATTTCTTGCTTGTTTTTGCTCAGGGTCTGAGCTTCAGGCACAGACCATCTCTTTGGAAGAAGATCCAGAAAGACCTGACTCTTCTATATGATCATCAGCAGTGGATATGAAAGTAGAGGGGTTTTTTTTAACATGTGTTGCTAAGTTCCCAGGAACTGGTTGCCTTGCATTTCCCTTAATGCCTTCTGGGAAAAGCATACGTTCAGTGAGTGAAATCTTTAGGAAGAATATTGGCATCTCTAATTGTTACTTGGACCTACCATTTATCTTTCTCCTCCACTTTTCAGTTTGACATAAGCACTTTTCTACCGCGCATCATCAAAGAATTATGAGACCATTTGAAGAGGTGAATAGGATTCATTTTTGAAAAATCAGATAATTATATCTGATTTATGTCTCTTGTATCCTCATAAATCACCTTAATATCCATGCTTTTGTAAGTTTGGTTTTATACTATTTATTTTTCTAACTCACAAAGATAATCAATGGGGAGTCCAAGTCTAACTGTAGTCTTTCAGTGACTAGTTTGACTTCTGGTTCTTTTTTTATTAAAATATAGGCTTTTATTCAAGTAAATACTATCAAATTTTGAGGTTTAAAGGTTTGATTTCAAAGTTTGATCTACAAAATATCAAAACAACTGGCTATAAAGTGAAACTTCTATCCGGTTGAGGTTGTTGATGCTTTGCAATATCAACCACAGAGCCTAGCTGATTTTTTTTTAGAATATTTTGACAAATAAATAAACACAGACATCCTAATACTCTTGTTTGCTTCTAATCTAAAATTTCTGCCATGCAGGGACACTGCGACCAGAAAAGTCTCATGAAATATTCTATCTACAACTCCTTTGTAATGTTTTCTCATTTAGTTATAAAAACTGTTTAGAAGTTTAAAAAATTACAAATCATTCTCAATGAAATAGTGAGATTTTTCATATCTTACTGGAAACTGGCAAATGATGAGTCATCTTATCTTGCCTAGATCCTAAAGTACAGATTGCCAGAGCTGAATTCTTTAAATATTAAAAAATATTCCTTCCCTCCTCTTACCATCTTCTGAGACATTCAGACAAAAAACATGGAGTTGAACTGAGAACACAACCTAGAAACAAGCAATTTATCTAATTATAAAAATGACATGTGACTTAGAGAACAAGCTTCTGTGATCTTGGTGCTACCATTAATTTCCCGCTTTGGATCATTTTTAATTCTTTCAAATAGGAACCCTTTGACATTTCAGTCATTATGAAGATGTATTAGTACCACTTCTAACATTCTTAGCAAATGGAAATATTTAAGTGACTGCTAAAATCAGAATGCTTGACTGAATGTGTTATCAGCTTCAGAGTTTTAAAGCCAGCAATGTCTAGTGTCAAAAACTTTAAAAAGTCATTTCTTTCATAATTTAGATGAATTTTGAATCCTTTTCATTCTTTTTTAAAGTGTCGGCCTCCAATGTGGGAGACCTGGGTTCGATCCCTGGGTCAGGAAGATAACCTGGAGAAGGAAATGGCAACCCACTCCAGTATTCTTGCCTGGAGAATCCCATGGATGGAGGAGCCTGGTAGGCTACGGTCCACAGGGTTGCAAAGAGTCGAACACGACTGAGTGACTTCACTAAACTAATATCTATTTAATTTAACATAAAATAATCCCTTCTCTTACAACATCTAATCTATTCCTGGGCTTTATTTTCATAATGAAATTCATTTGTGCACAGTAATGAACCCCATGGTTTCATTAAAGGAAAGGAATTTAACTTATCTGAGTCTTGCTTTCCTCATCTGTAAAATGGCAAAAGCTCTTATTACCTCTAAGAGCATGATTTATGGAATGATTTGCTCTCTTGGTGTAATCTGTAACCAATGCACACACCCACCACTCTCCTTCAGCACAGAGCCCGATGAAACCTCATCTGAGCTCTTTCCAAAGGCTCCTCACAGGGCTCTCCCCTGCCTAGCTCTCTTTACTCCACAAACTATCCCACACATGGTTGAGCTGCAGAGAAACACTTCACATGCAAGAAGCAGGTGTGAAACTGGCTTGCTCCAGAATTCATTACAAACCCTTAAACCCAAGGTCCTCAGCAGCATGTCACCCCATGAGCCTGCCAGGCTCCTTTGTCCGTGGGATTCTCCAAGAATACTGGAGTGGGTCGTCATTCCCTTCTCCAGGGATCAAGCCTGAGTCTCTTAAGTCTCCTGCAACAGCAGGCAGTTCCCTACCCCTAGCGCCACCTTAACTCTCCCACTTGCCTTTCTTCTAATCCTCCTCCTCTTCCTCCCTCTCCCCATCCTCTAAACCTTCTTCTCCTTCCTCCTCCTCCTCTTTCTTCTTCTCCATGTTCCCTGCAATTGTTCATTTGCTCACTCAAATATCTTTACTGAGGACTGATTTTCTGAACAATTTGTAAGGTGCTAGAGGCAGTGATGAGCCAAACCAAAGAAGTTCCAGGTAGGGCACTACTTACATAAAGACATAGGTGGAAAGAAGTGAGGAATCTACGAGAAGAGGCGTATAGTATAGGCTGCGCAGCTGGAGTAGAGTCTGAAAGTAAGGGCAAGTTTGTGGAATAAAGTGAAAAAAAAAAAAAAGCAATAGAACCTCACAGACTTCCTTAACGTGTTGTGTAGCTTGTCATTATCCTGAGCACAAGGAGAAACTCCATTGGTTGAAGAGAGCTGCAGTTCCCTGCAATCCCCTTCCCCCAAGTTTGTGCTTCTGCAGTTTCTGAAGTGTGAACTACACTCTTCATCTCTCCAATTCATAAGCATTATCTCGAGGACCAATGTCAATAGCCATCTCTTCCATGGAATAGTTCCTCCTCTCCCTAAACCAGATGAACTTGTATTGAAGCCATTTAGGTCCTTATCTCTTTCAAGTACGGCACTTCTAAGGTCTGATATGATAGCTACTAGCTCCATGGGGTTGTCAAACATCTGAAATGTGACTAGTCTGAATTGAGAGTAAGTTGATGTACATACCAGAGGTTAAAGACTTTTATGAAAAAAAGAAAGAAAGAACATAAGATACTTCATTGATAACTTCATATTGACTACATTTTGAAATGATAATATTTGATTATGTTGGGTTGAATGATTATATGTTCATGCTCAGTCGCTTCAGTCATGTCTGATTCTTTGTGACCCCATGGGCTGCAGCCTGCCAGGCTCCTCTCTCAGTGGGATTCTCCAGGCAAGAATACTGGAGTGGGTTGCTATGCCTTCCTCCAGGTATTCTTCCTGGCTCACGGATCAAACCCACTTTTCTTTACCACCAGTGCCACCTGCGAAGCCCAATAATTACATGATTGACATTAATTTCCTCTTTCATTTTCCTTCATTTAATGCAGTTAGTGGAACATTTTAGATTATTGATACTTATGTGGTTCACATATTTCTAGTAAACAACACTCCTCTAAACTGTGCAGTTCCTGAATAGTGAATGTTTATTCAATTATGTATTTGTTTATTCCCCTAAGGAACACGCTAGCTTGTCCATAGTAAAGACTCAGTAAATACTGTTTAAATTCATTGCCATTCTCTAAAGTATTTTTTAAAAGTACTTTGCGATTTTAATACACTTGTCATTTTTAGAGATGTGAGCCAAAACTCCTCAGTGAAAATAATGGGTGGAAAAGGGGAACAGGTTTTTTCCCCCTTGGCCCCGAGAAGGGTGATGTACCCAACATGTGGTTTGACCGTGGCAGACACAGTGGGTCATGACGGGTAAATTCAGAAGGTTGCTCTGTTTCCAAAACAAGAATTTTTATTGCAGTATGTGGAAGGAGCATTAAGACAAGAGGATCCTTGTGGTTTCTCGCTGTATCTGTGGAAAAAATCTGCGGTTAAGGTTTAAATTAAACTGACATTAAAAGAGCCTTTGTAGTTACAATGCGCATTTTAACATCTGTTGCTATAGCTATACCAACACTGAATATTGTGAGTGATGGTTTAGGAGTGGTGGAATAAAAATGTGGTTTCCTGCCTATGATTTTCTAGGGTTGACTTGGTCATTTTTAATGATGAGACGTAGACTAAGGGAAACTATTAAGCGCGTAGAAAAGAAAGCAGAAAGCAAAAATTATTAAGATTCCAAGCGATTCTGGAATGAGGGGAAAAGTATTTAGGACTTCCCAGCACCACATCTGTAATTTTATGGATTCTTTTGTTTTGGCCAGTTTCAGGTTTAGAGCAGTTTTCCTTATGGTTCATGGAGGCTCTCCCACGGCAGCCCTGTACACACAGTCTCTTCTTTGTTAAGGGACCTTTGAGGATGAACCAAAAACTGTTTTTCATCATAAAATAGTTGGGAACACCTCTTAACCAATTTGTAAAACTGGCTGCAAAGATATTTTGATTTACACCCTGGATAAGATGTTTCATTTTAGACTAGTTTTCGTTCAATTGATTATGGCCAATGGAAAAAAAATCACATTATTGGATTTTCCTCTGAAGAAGCGGAGGGGGAGCTGAATTAATAAACACCTCTCTAATATACCATCATCATATGTACTTATGGTAATGTTTCTGTTTCTCAATAAATTTGAGTAAGCTCAAGGAACTTTTGCTGAAAATAATTTAATTATGCCAAACATACTATATATGACAAATACTAGGATAAAAGGTGTTTGCATATTTGTTGTGGTGGTGTAGTACATTCTGTGGCAAGGCAGCACAAACGAGTAGATAGGATTCTTGCTCTGTGACTTTAGGCAAGTCAAGTGGCCTCTCTGAGCCTTAGTCTTTTATATATATATATATATATATATATAATAGGGATGATGTTGGCTTTGTGGGGCATTATGCATAAGAGTTGGTAACTGCACAGTGCCTGGGACACAGTAGTTCTTCAGTAATAGAAAACTGGTTGTAGTGTATTGAGACATTATTGATGGAATCATTGGTAGAAATTTGACATCATTTTTACTGAAACAGAGGTTTTACTTGAATGAATGCTGAACATTTATGAGTCTAGAATGGGGAAGAAACATCAAACTCAGGTTCTGTAACCTCAGATATTATCTCACTCACAAATTATGACATTTTATATACTCACTGTTAATATATGGCACCAAAAATTCAATGAACATTTTTTCCCCTCCGAAATCTAGTCTCTGAGAAGAAAGCAAGAAATTCTATAAAAACTGACTTTAGAAAGAACAGTTAATATTTTTCTTCTTGTTCATTTATATGCAGTAACCAAAATTAGTCATTTAATCACTGTTCTGAGATACTTTCTTTACCAGGCTACTATATGTGGAATTCTGAAATAAGGTCTGAAAACCCAGGTTAACTAGAAAATTAATGTCAATTATATTTAAGTTTTAGAGTAACTTCAAATTCCAAATGACTAAACTTTTCTTTTAGTCAAGGACTAAAAATTTTTTTTCACCACATGTAAAATCTGGAAATTTTTAAATATGTCTGTTAATAATATC
>SJYC01003219.1:0-16028 GCA_006408675.1 Madoqua kirkii | reverse complement strand
TTAAAAGTCTTCTCCAACACCACAGTTCAAAAGCATCAATTCTTCAGTGCTCAGCCTTCTTCACAGTCCAACTCTCACATCTATACATGACCACAGGAAAAACCATAGCCTTGACTAGACAGACCTTAGTTGGCAAAGTAATGTCTCTGCTTTTGAATATACTATCTAGGTCGGTCATAACTTTTCTTCCAAGGAGTAAGCGTCTTTTAAGTTCATGGCTGCAGTCACCATCTGCAGTGATTTTGGAGCCCCAAAAAATAAATTCTGACACTGTTTCCACTGTTTCCTCATCTATTTCCCATGAAGTGATGGGACCAGATGACATGATCTTCGTTTTCTGAATGTTGAGCTTTAAGCCAACTTTTTCACTTTCCTCTTTCACTTTCATCAAGAGGCTTTTTAGCTCCTCTTCACTTTCTGCCATAAGGGTGGTGTCATCTGCATATCTGAGGTTGTTGATATTTCTCTTGGCAATCTTGATTCCAACTTGTGTTTCTTCCAGTCCAGCATTTCTCATGATGTACTCTGCATAGAAGTTAAATAAGCAGGGTGACCATATACAGCCTTGATGTACTCCTTCTCCTATTTGGAACCAGTCTGTTGCTTCCTGACCTGTATACAGATTTCTCAAGAGGCAGGTCAGGTGGTCTGGTATTCCCATCTCTTTCAGAATTTCCCACAGTTTATTGTGATCCACACAAAGGCTTTGGCATAGTCAAGAAAGCAGAAATAGATGTTTTTCTGGAACTCTCTTGCTTTTTCCATGATCCAGTGGATGTTGGTAATTTGATCTCTGTCTGGTTCCTCTGCCTTTTCTAAAAGGCAGCTTGAACATCAGGGAGTTCACGGTTCACGTATTGCTGAAGCCTGGCTTGGATAATTTTGGGCATTACTTTACTAGCATGTGAGATGAGTGCAATTGTGCAATAGTTTGAGCATTCTTTGGCATTGCCTTTCTTTGGAATTGGAATGAAAACTGACCTTTTCTAGTCCTGTGGCCACTGCTGAGTTTTCCAAATTTGCTGGCATATTGAGTGCAGCACTTTCACAGCATCATCTTTCAGGATTTGAAACAGCTCCACTGGAATTCCATCACCTCCACTAGCTTTGTTCATAGTGATGCTTTCTAAGGCCCACTTGCCTTCACATTCTAAGATGCCTCGCTCTAGATTAGTGATCACATCATCATGATTATCTGGGTCGTGAAGATCTTTTTTGTACAGTTCTTCTGTGTATTCTTGTCACCTTTTCTTAATATCTTCTGCTTCTGTTAGGTCTATACCATTTCTGGCCTTTATGGAGCCCATGTTTGCATGACATGTTCCCTTGGTATCTCTAATTTTCTTGAAGAGATCTCTAGTCTTTCTCATTCTGTTCTTTTCCTCTATTTCTTTGCATTGATCGCTGAAGAAAGCTTTCTTATCTCTTCTTGCTATTCTTTGGAACTCTGCATTCAGATGCTTATATCTTTCCTTTTCTCCTTTGCTTTTCACCTCTCTTCTTTTCACAGCTATTTGTAAGGCCTCCCCAGACAGCCATTTTGCTTTTTTGCATTTCTTTTCTATGGGGATGGTCTTGATCCCTGTCTCCCGTACAATGTCAGGAACTTCATTCCATAGTTCATTAGGCACTCTGTCTATCAGATCGAGGCCCTTAAATCTATTTCTCACTTCCACTGTATAATCATAAAGGATTAGATTTAGGTCATACCTGAGTGGTCTAGCGGTTTTCCCTGCTGGTATTTCCTCAGGATACTTCCCTAGCATCTGCTATCCAAAAAGAAGAAAATTCTACCTCCCAGTTTCTGTATGAAAAAATTGCAGAGAAGGATTCTGATTGGTGCTGATTAGGTCACATGCCAACTCTTGGACCAATTACCGTAGCCAGAGGCATGAGATTTTAAACAGTTGTCTTTGCCTGAAAGTTATATATGATGCTCTCCCCATAAGACTGAAAAGTTTGCTATTTCCTTTTGAGTTTAATGAGGACCATATTACTATAATGCATTAATATATATTTCTGGATTATGTACTTTCTCAGTTACTTATTTTTCCTTCAACAACACATCAGCTGATGATGCAAAGTATTGCTATCCATTGGCAGATTACAGCATTTCTGGAAAGGGTGGGATCACTAGGGATAATGTTGTTTGCTGGACTCTCTCTGATTTTAATTCTTTGTTTTAATATTATTATTAGTTTTTTTTACATCCCCAGAATTTATCTGTCCTGGAAAAAGAAATGTTTTTTTCTCCTTCTCCACTTACACAGATTCATAGTTATGATTATTTTCCTCTGTCTCAATTGTCCTGAGGTCGCAGCAAGTTTTCAGATTTCAGCAGTTTTCATAGGACTTTCAAACATCTGCAATTCATTCTGAATCCCTTCTCCCATCTCCCACAGTTTCAGTACCTCACAGAATTCTTAACATAGTAAGAGACTTACTAAATATCTATTTATTAGCTTTGACTCCCTTCTTATTTTCAGGCAACAGTTAAATCTTAGCATTTTCTTTATAAAACATGAAGTGAGAGAAAAAATAGAATACTGAAATAGAAACCATTACTAGTGCAGCCCAAGCTTCATTTGGAGGAAAACTGTTTTTGCATAAAATTGAAACTGACTGTACTGTGCAATTTCTTTTATAAGAAGATTCGAGGAAGAAGTAGGAACATCAGGGAGTAGTAATAAGCCCCCATTTTGGATGTTAATCATCCTCCCTTTCATTTAGCACTTGCAACTTAATTAAGGAATGTACACTGTTCAAATAATGAGAATTTCATTCAGTCTGTATCATTGAAATTTAAATGGATTTTCTAACAACTGCCCTTAAGACCATAAGATTATTTTAAGAGCCCTGTGAGGTGTTTTTTGTTTTTTTTTTTTTCCAGTTTATCTAATGGAGGTAAGACACAGTTATGGATGAATGTGACTGGATTGGCAAGCAGAGAGAAAATGTAGTGGGTAAAAACAAATGTCACTTGACCATTTGTTCATTCAACAGGCTAAGCACAGCACACTGTAGGAGTAGGAGCTCCAGACTGTTGTAGTAAAACCCAGTGAAGAAATAGCCTTGAATCTGTGATGTGGCTGAAAGGCATGGTGGGGCTTACCCACTCCAAGCTCTTCATTTCACAGATAAGGGCAGTGAAACATGACTGCAGAGCTAGAATGAGAATCCTATTCTCCTAAATCAGTTCATTCATTTCTGTAGAAAATCATTTTTATATTTAAATGTTTTTTCTGTTCAGTAAATTGTGAGAAACCCAAATAACTTGTAAACTGACTGTTTCACTCCAGAATAACAGGTGACTCAGCAGTGAAGAATCCATCTGCCAGTGCAGGAGACGTGGGTTAAATCCCTGGGTCAGGAAGATACCCTGGAGAAGTAAATGACAACCCACTCCAGTATTCTTGCCTGGGAAATCCATGGACAGAGGAGCCTGGTGGGTGACTACTGTCCCTGGGGTAGCAAGAATCAGACACGACTTAAGGACTAAACCACCGCTGTACCTAGATTATTAAAGAATTTAACCATTGTATGAAATAATAAACCTCTGACCTATATTACATTGGGGTAGGGAAAGAGATGGGTCTGAAGGATGATAAGGTAGCATTCCAACAGCAGATGCAGATGGCACTTCCACTCTACATTATCCTCAGGGATAACCCCTTCCAGTGCCTCCTCCTGGGTCTGCCCCACCCCTGGTCACCTCCTGTCCTCCTATCTGACGCCCCCAGACCACTAAGGCCCCATTCTTTTCATGCTTCATTCCGTTTTCCCTGACCTTCACCCAGACACAGAGAGCTTGAAAATAAAATATTAAATTGTTAAAAATCACTGGTGAACCTAAATTTTTTAAAAAGCTCCTCTGGGTTTAGAAACGCACGTAGAAGATGTGCCTCCCCAAGATGCCCTCTGTACACAGTGCTCATTCCTCTAATTGAGGCTGCCTTTCCCCAGGATGTATTCTAACCCATCCAGTTCAGTCACTCAGTCGTGTCCAGCTCTTGCAACCCCATGGACTGCAGCACACCAGGCCTCCCTGTCCATCACCAGCTCCCCGAGTTTATTCAAACTCATGTCCATTGAGTTCTGTGTGTGTATTTGAGGTCAGTTGTATCCTAGTTGTCCCTAATGATGACAGCTAGCTTTAGCACTGTTTTACAGCTGTTGATTTCCCTGTTGATTCTTAAAGACAATTGCTTATTTTTTCTACACTGTGCCTTAAATGGTATCAGGCTTTAAGCCAACAAAGAAATATTTCTTTATAACTTACTGTACGCTGGGATCCATGCTCTGGGGCATAATAGTGAGCCTCTTTCCTTGGAAGCTTCAGCTCAAAGTCAAGGCTGACAGGAAATGGGGAGGGGATGGGCTTAGGAAGAGGGAATACACAAAAGAAACTTTGTAAATGCTACATTAATGAATAAATGAGAAAACAGTGTCTTTCTCCTTGTGAAACTTACATTCTAGTAGGAGAAACAGACAAGTAAACCAGAGTGAATGGGTATTTCCATTTGAACAAATAAATACCCCAGTGGGTCAAGGTGTGGTGAGAAGTCAGACAATAGCCAACTGTCCAAGGG
This sequence comes from Madoqua kirkii, assembly GCA_006408675.1. Classification (NCBI taxonomy): domain Eukaryota; kingdom Metazoa; phylum Chordata; class Mammalia; order Artiodactyla; family Bovidae; genus Madoqua; species Madoqua kirkii. The sequence continues at coordinate 11,439 of SJYC01003219.1, read as the reverse complement.
TGTGACACTTAGTGAGCCTGACCCAGATGGACAAGGTGGGTTGGAGGAAAGAGTTTGTATACAGTTAAAGACTTAAGAAACCAGTCTTTAAGACATCTGCAAATTGAATGGTATGGTGGATGAACTGGATGCACTGGGGCGTAATGGGAAAGGAGAATCCAGATCTTAGGGGAATTGGTATCCCAGGCCAAGGAGTTTAGACTTTACCATTTAGATGAATGTTCATCAGTTTGTGTGTCACCTGTTAGTAGGTCATGAATCGTCAGTGGGTTACATCATTTAATACTCATTTTAAATGAATATATTAGAATAGAAAATGTCAAGGCATTTCATGTAAAAAGAGTAAGTTTGGAGGTAGATCAATTGTTTCAGTTATATCTCTATACATTATTATATATGTGTATGTGCACAGGATTTTCTTCTTTCCTTTTTTCTCTCTCAGCTGCACCTGCAGCTTGTGGGACCTCAGCTCCCCAACCAGGGGTTGAACCCAGGTGATGGCAGTGAAAGTGTGGAGTCCTAACCACCAGACCACCAGGGACTCTGCAGCATTTTCTTACAGCACATCCATCCTTACCAAACAGGTTTGAAAGCCGCTGCTGCCATAGTGGGGAAACCATTGAAGAGTTTAAAGCTGGGACAAGATTAGCTTTTGCATTTGGGAAAATGCCATGGTTTCAGTAAGAATGGATTAAAGGGTCAAGGCTATTTAGGGCTTGGCTTGAAGAAATCAGATAAAAGACAATAAAATCATGTTTCTCAGATGGAGAAAAGGCTGTAGACGTGAGGCTGCCTGATAGAGTGATTTGCTGACTCATTCCCCCTTTTCACCGGCACTGCTACTCTTCTTTTTTGGCCCTTTTTATTTCTTTTCTAATCAATGACTCCTGACTCATCCAGTTACTTGTGTCCTGCTGCTGCTGCTAAGTCACATCAGTCGTGTCCGACTCTGTGCAGCCCCACAGATGGCAGCCCACCAGGCTCTCCCATCCCTGGGATTCTCCAGGCAAGAACACTGGAGGGGGTTGCCTTTTCCTTCGCCAACTTGTGTTCTAGACTGGCTCAAATCATCCTTCGTACTGCACTGAAAGACACACTAGACCATGCCACTCTCCTGCTGTAAGTACTTCAGTGACCATCCATCACCTCACAACCCAACCTTTCTATTAAGCTTCAGTTCCTGCCTTTCCTTTTGGCCTTATTTTCAATACATCCTGTGCAGATTCTTATCTCTGTGTTTTGGCTTCTGTCATCCTCTCTGCTGGAAATGTCCTTCTTATTTCAATTCACCTGACTTCCTTTAACTCAGCCTTCAAGACTCAGTTTAACCATCACTTCCTCCAGGAAGCCTTCCTTGTTTTCTCCCAATGGGAGAACTGGGCCAAATATCCCCTTTTTTTTTTTTTCCCCTGTCATGGCACTTTATATAAAACTCTCTCAGGGCTTGGAACCATAATTATAATAGTTAATATAGTAATCATGTGTTCACCCAGTGCCAAGTACTGACTTTACTTGCGTTATCTCATTTAGTCCTCACAAAACCCTGATAAGATTGGTATTACTATTATCTTCATTTTACAGATGTAGAAACTGAGCTTTGAGAAGGCTCAATCAGTTGCCTAAGCAGTGATGCTAGGCTTTGCAGCCAGGAAGTGTGGTTCTAGAGCTCATGTTTTTAACTATTTGCTACATTAACACATCCTATGATGTGATAAGCCACAGGTTCCTAGGGTGGTACCCTCTGAAATGCAAGCAACCGCACTCAAAGGTCACTCAAGCAATTATATTTCTTTGTGTCTCCACCACCCAGCATAATGCCAGGCGGAAGAGTTGAACTTTTGTTACAACCATTAAATGCTACAGAGTTTGCCAACCAGGTTTAACTACTGAAAAGGATCCATTGTATTTGGGAATGAAGTTTATTGGCATCTCAGTAAAAACTTGTTTTAATGGAATAAGACTCTTTGTCACATTCTTCCCTTTAGTCCCAGAAAATATAAAGTGATCTATAACATTTGTTTAATGGATAAATTGCAATGTGTTGAGGAGTAAATGAAAGGTAAAGAGATGGAGATGGTGTTTTCATGCAGCTTAGCTAAGAAGGAAAAGGGTTGCAGTGGTGGTAAAAGGGTTTTTCGAACCAGGAAGTTGGTGGGTGAAAAGGTGGTCTTATGTGTTTAGTTAGTTTGATGGATTTTTAGCGACATTGCAAGAACAATATGCTAAGAGACAGTAGCCAAGAGAGAAGTAAAAAATCCTGGAACAGGGGACTATCAGAGGAGCCAAAGCATGTGTGGGTGGGTTAGCTGTGCCCAGGCTAGCCAGCTTCTTTCCGAGGGATCAGCCCAGCCTCGCCATTTTTGCTGAGTCTTATTTTTTCAATTCAAAAAGCACATGGTATGTACTATTCCTTCCAGATATTACCTGAAATAATTCTCCTCTACTTCTTCTTTCTTCTTTTTTGGTACCCTCTGAAATGCAAGCAACCGCACTCAAAGGTCACTCAAGCAATTATATTTCTTTGTGTCTCCACCACCCAGCATAATGCCAGGCGGAAGAGTTGAACTTTTGTTACAACCATTAAATGCTACAGAGTTTGCCAACCAGGTTTAACTACTGAAAAGGATCCATTGTATTTGGGAATGAAGTTTATTGGCATCTCAGTAAAAACTTGTTTTAATGGAATAAGACTCTTTGTCACATTCTTCCCTTTAGTCCCAGAAAATATAAAGTGATCTATAACATTTGTTTAATGGATAAATTGCAATGTGTTGAGGAGTAAATGAAAGATAAAGAGATGGAGATGGTGTTTTCATGCAGCTTAGCTAAGAAGGAAAAGGGTTGCAGTGGTGGTAAAAGGGTTTTTCGAACCAGGAAGTTGGTGGGTGAAAAGGTGGTCTTATGTGTTTAGTTAGTTTGATGGATTTTTAGCGACATTGCAAGAACAATATGCTAAGAGACAGTAGCCAAGAGAGAAGTAAAAAATCCTGGAACAGGGGACTATCAGAGGAGCCAAAGCATGTGTGGGTGGGTTAGCTGTGCCCAGGCTAGCCAGCTTCTTTCCGAGGGATCAGCCCAGCCTCGCCATTTTTGCTGAGTCTTATTTTTTCAATTCAAAAAGCACATGGTATGTACTATTCCTTCCAGATATTACCTGAAATAATTCTCCTCTACTTCTTCTTTCTTCTTTTTGTCTTTTCCCTTTTAATTTTCTCAATCCGAGATGACTAATTCAAAACTAAAATCTCAGTCCCTTTAAGGACTGAATAAAACTTCACCCCCATTTCCAAAAAATGACTTAGGTCAGTGAATTCTGAGCTGTTTCTATTTAAAGCTTGGTGGGTGGGATGGGATGGGGTGGGGTCCTCAGTAGGGAGGAGGAGGAAGGAGATTTACAGAGCTGAAGTGTAAGGACTGTGTTTGATGTTGAATCCTCACAACCTCATGCTGCTAGAAAGGGCAGCTGGCGGCTGTAGCAGGAGACGGATCTGAGGGTGTTGGTAACAGTGTAGAACAGAATGGAGAGTTGTGGGCGTTCTCATTGTGGCCTCTACCCCTCGTCCTCCCCACCACACCACCCCTAGCTTAGCCCTGGGGAAACACAGGGGGAGACCCTGAGAACCTAGAACAGGATGCAGTTACCTTGGTCAGTGCTGAGAAGAAAGAACAGGAAGTCCCAAGGGTGATGGCATGAAAGGATGGGGAATTCCAGAAGCCACTCTGTCTTCTCATGGAGTCTGCTCTGCGGAGCTGTTGCCTTGTAAGGGAAATAGCTGTGCAGAGCATATGTGATTGAGCATGGTAGCAAAGCAGTGTTAAGATGTATAAAGGAATAAATATCGTTACGGTCAAAAATAATCAATTCCTGTTTCTATTGCCTAGTATTTGCAAATCCTAAGGCTAGCCTCTGTGGAATCAGAAAGAAGCCTGAGATGTTGTCCTCACCCTTATGCTCCAGTTAGGCAGATGACACAGGATAACAACCAGTGAGCATCAAAGTCCCCTTTTTTTTTTTTTTAGTAAAAGAATTATTTATTAGGATGTGCTGGATCTTCCTCATTACTCCCTGGGCTTTTCTCTAGTTCCAGCGAGTAGAGGTTATTCTCTAGTTGTGGCGCACAAGCTTCTCATTACCAGTGGCTTCTCTTGTTGCAGAGCACAGGCTCTAGAGGGCTCGGGTTTCAGTAGTTGTGGCTCCCAGGCTCCAGCGCGCAGGCTCAATAGTTGTGACACACAGGCTTAGCTATTCCGAGACACGTGGGATCTTCTCGGACCTGGGATCAAACCTATGTCTTCCTCATTGGCAAGCAGATTCATTACCACGGAGTCACCGGGGAAGCACCAGAATACCAGAGTTTTATATAAGAAATAAACACTACAGATGTTCAAAGAAATTAAAGCTAGATGATGACCACAGACAGCTGAAGTGAAGAAATCAGATTAATATCACTGACCTTGTCTCACAGCACTGTTATATTTTAGGACTCATGCTGTGAAGCAGCCCCAGGCACCAAAGTGAGAGGAATTTGCCTTCCAGGATCCTTCTCCTGAATTACATTAATGTCATATCCAGCCTGTTGGCAGGCACCCCTCTGGAAAAGGAATAGGTGCGGAGATCTCTTTTCATGATCAGTTGAATTATTCAAATAATTTTACTGGAAAATTTGCTTGAATATATCTGAATTGAAGGTTATGGTGGCATCATACAGTCCATTTTCTGTAATAAAAAACACCCCTCCGGAAATTGCCAAAATCTGTGTCCAACATCAAAGTTCTCTTAGATTTAAAGGAAAAAACAAAAGGAATGATACAACCTTGTGAATTCATAGATAAGTACCTGAACACTCTATAATGGTTCTGCATCAGTTGCCATCATTATCGGCTAAACATAGTAAATTAAGAATAATATCTGTTTACTACTTTGTAATGGGAAAAAAGCACTAGCGGAAAATCCATCAAAGCTGGCCAATCTCTTTAATCCCATCTGGTGATTTCCTAGTCAGGGATTATTGCTTGTAGAGATTTTTTTTTTTTTTCAAATAAAAAAAATTAACAAAACCAGGACAGACTGATTTAGCTGAGAAATTGGCTTAATATTTTGCATACACACTGTTCAGCAAGAGTAGCTGGGAAGTTAAAAGGCTTTACTCTTTGACCCTGCTGTCTGGAGAGGTAATTGCTGCTTTAAAAAATCTCGTGCAGTTTGGAGAACAGGCTTCCAGAAACCCCAAGTGAGGGAGTTCTTGCTTCGTCCAGGGTCAGAAGGATGTCTCACCCTCAGTGTGTGTTTGTTTACAAGGCTGGCCACAAACGGGTGTGTGACTCTGAATAAAACCAGGACCAGGTGGCCTAGGAGCCGGGAGGGCCGCCTGTATCCGGGCATTGATTTTTCTCACACACGCAGCTGCTCCAGTTTTCCGAGAGCCATTGTGACAGGTCTCTGAGGGGCTCCCCAAGCCACTCGCCGTCAGCGCCTCCCTCCAGCAGTGCAATTCACCGCCTGAAGGAACACAATAGGCCGCTTGTAGCTGGAAGTCTCTTGGGGCCCGGGAGAGGTTCTGCACTCAGCAGTTTTGGAGGGCACCTTGCCTGCGCCCAGGGCCGGAGGGAGGGCCCGTGCACTCGGCCCCGGTCCAGCGGGTCCCGCCGCTGTCTCAGGCTCAAGCACACGTCGTCAACCGCGTCATGGATCAGGCCAATAAAGACCGCTTGGGAGGCCCCGGAGCCATGAAATGAGTGAAGGAGTAGTGTGAGGGACAGGGGGAAGCCAGGATGAGGGCTTAGCCAGAGGAGATAAACCATTTCTAGACAAAGCAGGCGATTGCTGCCAGTCACCGTCCTGTTACAAAATGTATTACTTTGTCTATTTTTATAACACCTTTCCCCCTAACGGCTCTGGAGAAAGGGAATAGTTATAAACGTTCCTCTCCACATTCTCTGTGGAAAGAGAGGGAGGGTCCTAGTCCCGTGTCTGTGAGACTCCAAGGGGGTTAATTTGTTGTAGGTCATTTGGAATCAGAGACCTTTCTAATGAAATGTCACCCCTCACTCCCTGTCCCCAGGGGGAGGTGTTAAGTCTTAAAACATTACCTCTGAGAAGACTTGAGGAAATCATATATTCAGTTAGTTTACTTGAAATATTGGAGAAGGAAATGACAGCCCACTCCAGTATTCTTGCCTGGAGAATACCATGGATGGAGGAGCTTGGTGGGCTACAGTCTACGGGTGGCAGAGTCGGACACGACTGAGCGACTTCACTTTCACTTTACTTGAAATATAATAGATTCTAATAACCAAAGCCCCAGGAATATGACACATGCATCACAAGTAAATCCTGGCAAGTCACCGGGCTTTTTCCCTGGAAGACTTCAGCAGAATATGGTTATTGGTTTCAAGTCTCCAACTCATTCAGCTTTACAGCTTGAATCTTTCCCCAGAAATGCCATAAAGTTAAAATTGAGTCCTCCCATCCCCTATGAGCCTGATCATTCTTCTCTGCTTTACTTCCCCCCTTATTATTTATTTAAATAATTTATTCCCTTAATAAATAAATTCATTCTTTTAGTCATAAGTCGAGCTCCATGAGGGTAAGTTTTGGGGGATCTGAGTTGCAGATTTTCAATGACTAGATTATGCTGACTTGTAGCTGGTCTCCAACAGTGAGATAAACCCATGAGTGGAAGTTACTGGATTCTTTTTAAGTTAGAAGATACCAAGTCATTTTATTTCTACTTCATAGCATTCTATTCAAACCTACTTTAGTTGAAAGAATAACTTCAAGGGTCAAGCAGTGATCCTTGAAGGTGTAGGGTATATTTGACTAGGGCTTTATTTGGGCACCATTGTTTGCCTGGGGGTTTTATTTGTTTATTTGTTCATTTTAAAAATTTAAGAACCCTTAGCAATCATGCGCTCCTAGTTTGCCACAATCTCCAACACTCCCTATTTTTATACCCTAGTCTTAAGGCTTTACAGGTTTCCTGTTCTTGCCAGCCTCTGAAGGCACTGAGTTTGCTGGCTTATATCCTAGTAGAAGCTAGTAGAAACTGACTTGCCTAAACTAAGATGTGTAGTTTTCCCCACCTAATAATTTTACATTGTGACTTTGGGCAAATTGCTGACATCTTTGGGACGCTTTCAACTCTCAAATTATCAACCTTGAATATTTGTTGAACTGATGCTGAAACTCCAATACTTTGGCCACCTGATGCAAAGAGTCAGCTTTTTGGAAAAGACTCTAATGCTGGGAAAGATTAAAGACAAGAGAAGAAGGGAGTGACAGAGGATCACATGATTGGATGGCATCACTGACTCAATGGACATGAGTTTGAGCAAACTCTGGGAAATGGTAAAGGACAAGGAAGTGTGGAATGCTGCAGTCAAAGGGGTTGCAAAGAATGAGACTTGATTGAGCAACTGCAAAACAACAACAAATGGGTTGTTTGATAGCCTATGCTCAGTCATCTAAACCATTTTGGAAATTCTTAGCTGCTGTCAAACAAAATGACAGTCCTTTATGTGAGTATTAATCCCTATGATTTCTAACATACAGAAGTTCACAGATCATTTGTATTCTCTAAAATGAGATGTCTCTAAATTCTTGTCCCTTTATAAACCACCCCCCCCCTTTTTTTTTCTATAACTTAATGAAAAGTTAGATTCTGTCACATGGAAATTCTTCCACTGTACATTGATTAACTGTAAGACCATATTGCATAAGGCTTAGTCTAGATATCATGGTTCATAAATATGAAACTTATATTTCAATACACCTAGATCCTTAGTAAGGTCTAGAAATTTATATGATGATAAATCTGTTTAAAATTCTATTCATAGTAACCCCTAAGTTAAATCTACTTGGCAAAAGACATTGAAAGTCAGCCAGAATAGACTGATATTAAAACACAGGGTTGGCAACTAATCAGGAACGCTTACCAAACTTCAAGCTCAAATCTCTCTGAAGAAGAATAAAAAATAGTTTCCATCTCTAATGAAATTTAGTACTTTTTAGATTGATCAAAAACACATTTGGTACTATCATCAGGAAGAAAGTTTCCACTGTAGTCTTTAACTTTGAGAGTTTCATTAGTGAATCATACAAACACTGTGAATGCACCTACTAACATGCTTATGGGCCCCAGAGTGCAAGAAATACTGATGGAAATCTTCCCAATGTTAACATTAAGATAGTAAATGTAAAAAGATGATTTTAAATGGCATTTAAAAGAATACCTATACATAAAACAAGTAAGAGATACATATGAAACCAAAGAAAGAAATACCGTGACTTTATTTGCTTGAGATTCTTATATACTTTAAAAGAAATTATTCTTTTAAAAAAAAGTTAAAGAATAAGACACTGTAAAAAGGAGAACTAAGGCATCCATGATCCTAATAGGAAACATATCAGTTTCTATTTTGCCTGTTACTTTCTTGCTTTGTCTATAGCTTTGGCTATAGATAGTACATGTATTTTTACATTTGCAATTATAGTGATTGAACAATTCTGTATTTGGCTTTTTTCGTATAATTGCGTTCTAAACATTTTTCATGTTGCCACAGGGTCTTCACAATATTTATTTTTAGTGATGGCATAATAGTCCATCAAACTGCTTAAACATTCTTATGCTATTACAATTTTAGTTTATTCTCAGTATTTTTTTTAAAAAATTTAAAAATCTAGTTGTCAGCATTACTGACTAAAATTGAGTACTATGATTTTATTTTTTTCATCCTTTTAGTATACACTATTTTCACCAATTGTTTAACTATAAAAGAATCCTCTGGAGTTTCAAAGAACATGAAAAAGACATATTAAATCAGGATAAATTTTAAGCACTTGATGACAAGTCATAAAGTACTCCAGCACTTTTTAAAACTGCATGCTTGTAAAGCAGTAAACTCTGGATTCAAGATGCTGGGTCCTGCCTTTGCTTAACACAAGTATTGTGTGTTGGAGAAACTTGCTTCATTTCTCTGTGCCTCTGTCTTCTCATCTGCAAAATGGGATTAGTAATAGTACCTGTCATGTAAGACTATTCTGAAGATTAAACAAAACTCTGCCTGTTAAATACAAGAACAGAGTCTTTCGTATTTGAGAGAAGTCGCTTAGTCATGTCCAACTCTTTGCGGCCCCATGGAATATAGCCCACCAGGCTCCTCCATCCATGGATTTCTCCAGGCAAGAATACTGGAGTGGGTTGCCATTTCCTTCTCCAGGGGATCATCCCAACCCAGGGATCGAACGTGGGTCTCCTGCATTGTAGGCAGACGCTTTAACGTCTGAGCCACTAGGGAAGTCCTTTCGTATTTAAGGTGCTATATAAATGTTATCCTTAAAATTTTTTTTTTAAATTTTGACTGCACTGGGTCTTCGTTGCAGTGCACAGGCGGTCTCTAGTTGTGAGTGGGCTCAGTTACCCCTTGGCATGCAGCACCTTATTTCTTCAACCAGGGATTGAATCCTCATCCCCTTCACTGGAAGGCAGATTCTTATCCATAGGACCATCAGGGAAATCCCATAAATTTTAGACTTTTGATGTTAGAATAGTTTACTTTTTTTTTTCCTCTCTCTACTTTACAAAAATTCTACCTGAAAGTAAGGGAAGTAATGAGTTTTAAAACTTTAAGAAAAAAAAAGTGAGATGATTTCCTAGCCAGGAGCAACTTTGTTTATAATCAAGTTTTTACAGTAGTGAAATGTGTATTAACTCATTTAGCAGCAGTTAGATCCTAAGCTCTGGCATTAGTGTTTTCTCCTGATTACAATACCTAGCAATTCACCTTAGACATTTGTGACTATCATTCTGTCAACATAAACATAATAGTAGGAGTCAGTGTAAAATTGGCAGCTACACAACACTGTGTGCCAGGCAAAACACTTGGACATTTTCAAATATTTTAACATCTGTCTCAACAACCTCAGAGGAAATATTATTCCCCGAATCTTACAGATGGGGAGAGAGTCTCAGTAAGTTGAAATGATCAGCCAAAAACCACACACTCTGGGTAAGTGAGTAGCCAGCATTGATGGATTCGGATTAAGATCTAATGGAGAAGTGGAGAGACTCCTTTCAAGAGTGTTCATCCCACCAAATTTCCCAGCATTGCCCCATTAGACATCAAAGTAGGTAAAACACATTTTTTCTTTCCTTTGCACATTGTAGGTACGAAGATGGATCAAGAGCCCAATGGTCAGTGTGGACAAGCATCAGAGTCCCAGCCTGAAGTACACAGGCCCCTCGGTGGTGCCCATGCCACCAGGGGAACCAGACTTTGAGCCTTCCTTGTGCCAGACGTGCCTGGGAGACCATGCTTTCCAAAGAGGGCTTCTCTCTCAAGAGAAGGAGTCGTGCTCGTGGGAAACTCAGTCCGGGTGTGAAGTAAGTATGCTGTGGATCCATTCTCCTGAAAGGATTCTAGGTCTGTGTGTGTTTTTTTGTATTTGTTCTAGAGTAGGCTTTGAAATTTTTTTTTTTTTTAATGCACATTTGTAAAGCTTCTGAGGAGAATGTAGAATTGTGGCCTGTGTTAGCTCATTGTACTAGCTATTTTTTCAAAAGACTTTACTTTTTAGAGCAATTTTTGGTTCACAACAATACCAAGAGGGAGATATAAAGATTTCCCAAACCTTCCCTAACCCCAGACATTCAAGTCTCTCCCACTAGCAGCTACCCCACCAGAGTGGAATATTTGTTACAACTGATGAACCTACACGGACACATCATCACCGGAAGTTCATAGCTTACACAAGGGTTCACTCTTGGTGTTGCACATTGTATGGGTTTGAACAAATGTATAATGACGTGTATCCATCATCACAGTATCATATGGAATAGTTTCACTGCCCTAAAAACCCTCTGTACTCTGCTTAAGCATCCCTTTCTTCTCCCAACTCCCAGTCAACCATGAATATTTTTGCTCTCTCCACTGTTTTGTCTTTCCCAGATACCATCCATTGGAATCATCCAATAGGTAGCCTTCATTTTTTACGCTATTCCAAGATTGATACAGCAATGTTTTGGTCAAGTAGAAGTTGCTCCTAAGTTGTTTGATCACACAGAGATCAATTCTTGTATGATGCAGGAGATGTAACAGTCATCTAAAGTTTGTAGCCACCACTGAAATATTTTTTGCTCAACATGATTTGACCCATAACAGAGAACTTTATCAATAAGTTTTCATATATACTTATATTTTAATTTTTCTATACCACTCCATGAGGTTTTTTTCAGGGGTGGGGACGAGGGGTGGTATAATAATATTCAAGAAAGCCAAATAACTGATTTATTTTGTAGTTCTAAGATCTCAAAGATTTAATATTGTATTTTTAATTTAAAACTCAATTAGTCTTATTTACTTTTACCTTTTAAACCATCAGATTATATATTTATATTATTACCAACTTACTGACATAAAAACATAAAAGTAAGACAATAA
>SJYC01003218.1:0-42145 GCA_006408675.1 Madoqua kirkii | reverse complement strand
GAAGTACAATTAATTGCAAATAGTCTTCCACTATATTATTTCAAGTTAGTGCATCATAAGATGATAAATGTTAATAACTCCTACTTTCTTTTTTTTTAAAGTCAGAAATTTGTGGAGATAAATCAATTTAGCTGCTAAAAATAAAGATAAAAAGGCTTGAATCTGAATTCCTTTTAACCCTGAGAAAGGTGTATCTTTGAAACTGTTACCTCATGAAAAAGTAAAACCCTTCTTTTTAGGGTTATTGGAAATATCAGATGAGATACATATATAATATTTCATAATCTATAAAGTGCCATGCAAATAGAAATCATTATTGTTTATGTTTGCTGATGTACATGTTAGCTAAGCCTATAAATCTTAACACTGAATTAGACTTCCATGCGTAGGTTCGAAGTTTGCTGATCTACTAACATTTATCACAAGGCATTTATTGTTTCCCCTCATGAAGGAAATGGCAAGCCCTCTAGAAATTTCTTATGCAAGAAATCCCACGGACAGAGGAGCCTGGTGGGCTATAGTCCATGGGGTCGCAAAAGAATTGGATAAGACTTACCAACTAAAATAACAACTACAATAAATTTGTTGTTTAGTTAGTCACTGGTTCAACTCCATGTTAATCATAAAAGGCAATAAATAGGTTTTAAATGCAAGGATTGGCAAACTTTTTCTGTAAAGCTTCAGAGAGCAAATATTTTAGGCTTTGTAAGCCATACAATCTCTGTCACTCTGCTTTAGCTCTGCCCTTGTAGGAAACACAGCCATAGATAACACACAAATGAATGGGCCTGCCTGTGTTCGGATAAAACTTTTATTTACAAAAGCATGTGGCTGGTCCACCAGTCATACTTTGCAGACTCTTGGACTCTTAGTGTCTACAAAGAGTTTGCCAACTCCTTGGAGTCTAAAGAACTATTCGTGACTCAACGGCAGAGAGAGAGCTCTGCAAATCCTATATAGAGCCCAAATGGCTAGTCCTGAATGTTTACTGGAGGGCCTCCTAAAATGCCCAGCTGTTGGAAGTAGAGCTAAGTTCATGAATAAATGAAATTCCACTTAAGAAGAAACAATAAACAAAGAACTGAAAGGAATTTTTATTTTACTTTATCCAGGATTATAGATAACTCAGTCTCCAGTTTGCAATAGGTTACCTGGGTTTGACTTGTGCTTCCCTGGAGACTCAGTGGTAAAGAATCTGCCTGCCAATGCAGGAGACAACGGTGGGTTCAACCCCTGAGAAGATCACCTGGAGAAAGAAATAGCAACTTACTCCAGTATTCTTGCCTGGGAAATCCCATGGGACAAAGGAGTCTGGTGGGCTATATTGTCCATGGGGGTCACAAAAAGAGTCAAACGTAACTTAGAGACTAAAGAACAACAACCTGGTTCTGACTAGGTGGGTTTTTTTCTTAAGGTCATCACAAACCAAAGAGACACTTATATTTTGACAGTCTAAAAATGAATCCAGGTACTTCCCTGGCAGTCTTCCACTCCCAGGTCCATGGGTTCAATCCCTGGTCGGGAACTAAGACTCTACAAAACAATTAAAAAGGTAAAGCTATACTTTGTGTTCTTTAGGAATTAAACCATGAAATAGTTCCTTGAGAAGCCACCTCTGTCCTTTTAGGAAGTGGAGATGTGTGTTGAGGAGATGGAGAGGCTGTTAGATGCAGAGGCCTGATAGTATCTCCAGTTGTCCCCAACAACTCCTGATGTGGATTATTTTAAGCAAGACATCAATTCATACTTCTTGCTCAATGTGCCCTCCTATGAAAACTAAGATTATTCATGCTTGCCATCAAGATTCTTCCTAGGAGTTTTTTGGTACTTTGCAGATGAGATGGGGTTTTAAAAGTCTTCTGTAAACATAAATTTACATATAGTTTTCTGGAGTCAAGCAACCCACATTCTACTATAGCTCTGCCCCAAAGTCAATATATGAACTTGAACATGTCACAAAAGTTCTTAAACACTGTATGATTGGCCTAACGTAATTAACTCTAAAGCCCTTTTTAGTCTGGAATCTTGTGGTTGGAATTTGATGACCTATAAATGAGAAAAAACAATATTTGATGTATAAAGATAAAGCATAGAAAATGAGGTGAGAGGATTTCAAATAAATAAGAAAGTTAACAAAGCACAAGTCTGTTATGAATAATTGTGAGGGTTTTTCTTTTCTGACTTTAAAAATAGTACAGTCTAAATGTTACCTTTAACGGCCAAAATATCACTCAAATATATACTGCTGTTAGTTTGTGCCAGGTCTTGCCAATTGTCTAGTTAGTAGCCTTTAAAGGTATCTCTTCCATGGAAGAAACTTGGATATACGTACTGCCAGTAAATCACTCAGAAAAACAATATCGTGACGTTACTAGTAGTGCTGTCTAAAAATGGACTGTTTATTAAACAGGTCTTTCTGGGAATGAGATGGGAAAAGGAAAACATAGAGCTGTGTATGCTGTTACTGAATATGCATGCCAGAGGAACTAAAGTTGAAGTCAACTTTTAGTTCTTAAAGAGATGGAACCATACTAGGTTTTCAACGGGTGCATGCTGACTAAGCATATTCATAAATTCTATTCTGCACCTTCTCTCTCACAGCACCTCCAATATCCAGATCATCCTAGCTGGAAAACAAGAAAGGAGTGTTCTGGTTTGGTTTTTCTTTTAAATTTATTTTTATTTATTTATTTCTTTGGTTATGATGTGTCTTAGTGGTGGCATGTGGGATCTTCAATCTTCACTGCAGCATGTGGGATCTAGTTCCCCAACCAAGGATTGAACTTGGACTCCCTGCATTGTGAGCTTAGAGTCCTAGCCACTCGGCAACCAGGAAGTCCCAAAAAAGGAATGTTTTGGAGTGGCAGAGGGGAAGGAAACCTGGTGTGAGGGAAAGCATAGGATTGGATCAAGATGGCAGCCTGAACATTTAATGTCATCTCTTCTTCCCTTAAATCACAGAAAACACACACACACAAACATTTTAATTTATAATAATGCTAGAAAACAAGGTATGCCATTCTATGGATAAGATTCTCTGAAAAACAGAAGGCAGGTAGGATTGATAAGAAAGAGGTTAACCAGAAACTACAGTCCAAAAGGATCACATCAAAGACATACCTAACAGATTGGAATATTGTAAGCTTTTGTATTCAAAAGAATACAGTATGTTGAAAAAAGATGATGATCCACACAAGACATAATAAAAGGAAAGCAGAGTTTCCCTCATAGCTCTGTCAGTAAAGAATCTGCCTGCAACGTAGGAGAGCCGGGTTCAATTCCTGGGTTGGGAAGATCCCCTAGAGAAGGAAATGGCAATCCACTCCAGTATTCTGGCCTGGAGAATCCCATAGTCAGAGAAACCTGGCAGGCTACAGTCCATGGGGTCACAAGAGTCAGACACAACTTAGCGACTATACCACCACCACAGCGTTAACAATATTAATATCAGAAAAAAATACAATGTAAGGCAAAAAAAATTTTGGAAGGAACAAAGAGGAATATTTCACATTGATGAAAGATAGCTATTAAGAAAAGAAAACATTTACCAACCTTTATGCACTTCATAACATAACATGGAAATATTTAAAGCAACAAATAATAGAAAAATTCATGTCATATAAGAATATTTTTGTCATACTTCTCCCAGGAATTGCCAGTTCAAGAAGACTGATAATATGTGAGGATAGAGGACTTTAATACAATTAACCATATCTGATTTATGCCGAGATTAGTATCTAGTACAGAATATACTTTATTTTAAGCACATATTAAACGTTACAAAAACTGACCAAGAATCAGATCACCAAGCGTATCTCATCAAATTCTAAAAAGCAGAAATCACACAGGCCCTACTGGCTAATTACAATTTGATAAAATTAGAAACTGAAAACAATATGAGAGTCACACTGCCATTCTCAGCCAACCACCCACCTGGAATTCACAAACATTCTTCCTATAACTCTGGGCTTACAGTGGAAATAAAAAATGAAAACGAAAACTAAACACTATTTTAAGTGCCTACAGTTCCACCAGGGAAATGCAAATTGAAACAATGAAATCCATTTCTTTTTAATCCATCAAATTGTCAAAGGTTGAAAAATCGATAGTCATGGTAAAAGTATAGGCCAAAACACTAGTAGTGAGAGGATTTTTTAGCAATGCTCCTCTATTAAAATTTTTAAAATCTTGTGCCTTTTAACTTAACAAATCTGTATCTCTACCATTACCTTAGATATGTACTTATTTGTGCTGAGAGTAGGGACAGACATAGTGATATTCAGTTAGAAAAGCAAATTAAAGATGAATATGTTTATAGCATCATATTTTTAAAATGTATCATTTCTCTCTTCATGTCTGTGTATGTGTACGTGAATCTATGAGTGTATGAGTGTGTCTATGTAAATGCAGACAAAATGATCTGCAAGTATATATATCAAACTGAAATGGTGATTACAACTCTCCTGGGATTCAAATGGAGAGATGAGATGGGGGAGAGTAATCAAGGAGTTTAATAACTTTGTCAATATTGGTTGAACCTCTCAAGATCATATTAGTGTATTACCTGTGAGTTTGGAGAACATTATGCTCACTAGAAAACTCATTTGTAGAGAGGAAGTTGCATTGGCTGAAAGTCAGGCACCATCACAAAGGTGGTTTCACACTATGAGATCATTCCATTACTACACCACAAAGAAAGGCATTGGAGGAAAATGAAAACATACAATGTTTGTGTTCCCACAATGGCTTGCTTATCCTTCTGTCTGTTGATCATTTTCCCCTGCCCTTTGCGATGTTTTTAGTGTACACATCCATTCATTCTCTCTGCTCCCCACAATTTTTAAATCTTACATGTTCATTTTCCTGTGTTTTTTCTGGGTCTTGCCTTCATACTCAAAGTTAATGTGCTCTTTTTTTTTTTCCTCTTTGCCTTTATTAGCTGAAATGGAAATTTTGTTCATGGAATTTTTTTAACATGAAAAGGAGAGACTAAGAAACTGTAGTCCATGCTGGTTATAAATCACTTACGTTCCAGAGATGCTGCATGCCAAGGGCTCATGACTGATTCTCATTAACTTCGCCCTCTCATATGGGATAGATTTGGCTGAGTGAGGATTTTGTTAGACTTCTCTGTCTTTCGATTGAAGATAGTGCTAAAGATGCTTAGTCAGCAGCCAACAACTGAATCCAGGGCGCTGTGCACAGGTTTTCAGACCCAGTGAAGTCAGTTCCCTGGAAAGAGCTGCCAACTTGGAGAAATTATTAACCACATTACTAACCCAAGAATTAACGTTGAGCTTTTGACATGATTAAATATAAAGCCGCTGCTGCTTCTTCTTCCTCAGCAAATCATCACAGACAATAATAGAACGCACTTTTAATTAAGCCAACTTGACACAGTTCTGGGAGGGCATCTGCCTCATGTGGCCTTTTCAGCGTCTGGAATGCCTTCTCTCCATCTGTTAGGCTATTGTGGCTCAGGGAGGTACACCATTACCTTTATATTTCTTCTCAAAACTGTTGAGCTGCTCCTTTGAAGCTCAGGAAGCTTAGTAGTAAAATGATCAGCTGAGGAATAGTTTCCATACTGATTTACTTTCACATGGTCTTGAGTTTTTCTGATCTTTCTTAAGAAAAGGCTATAAACAATAGACTTGAGTTAGCCAGATGGCTTTATAGATTTCTGGTTTCTTTCAAGTTAAATAATAAAAATGAGTTTTTGTGAAGGCTTATAGGCAATAAAGTAATAGTCCTTCCAATGGCCCTCTTCCCCATTTTTCTGCTCTTAGCATGACTGATCATGGTCTCTGGGGTGGGGGGGTGGGGGGGGGTGTCTGGCGATTTCTAAGCTTATCACACAGTAGTCTTTTTCTGCACCAAATTTTAAGCCATGTCACCTTTGAGAAGATATTTATCACAAATAGAAAAAGATTAGACTAAGGCAGGAACAAGAAAATGCCCTAGGATGTGATGGAGTGGATGGCATTCTATCTAGAACCAAAGAAGCTGGATTCTTCATGCAGCTCTATCACGGACGGGTCACATGACCATCCACATGCAATGTGATCTCCAGACTCACCTGCAAACCCTGAAGAATAAAACAATGGAGCCCACTTCACCTAGCTGATGAGAGGATGGGATGAGAGAGTCTGCAGAAACTCCTAAAAAGAAAAACAAACCTCCATAAATAGCACTTGAAACGTTGTTGTTGTTCAGTAGCTTAGTTGTGTCTGACTGTTTGCGACTCCAGGGACCATAGCCCTCCAGGCTCTTCTATCCATGGGATTTCCTGGACAAGAATACTGGAATGAGTTGCCATTTTTTCTCTCCAGAGAATCTTCCTGATGCAGAGATCCAACCCATGCCTTCTGCATTGGCAGGCAGGTTGTTTACCACTGAGTCACCTAGGAAGCCCAGTTGAAATATTGATATTAGTTGACAAATACACTTAAGGATAATAAAAGCTAAAAAGACTTTAAAACAAGTATATCAGTCTCTCTTTTTTTTTTAGCTCTCTTTTTTTTTTTAGATATTTATTTATTTGGCTGTGCTGGGCCTTAGTTGTGGTTCAGTTCAGTTGCGCAGTTGTGTCCGACTCTTTGCTACCCCATGAACTGTAGCACGCCAGGCCTCCCTGTCCATCACCAACTCCAGGAGTTCACTCAGACTCATGCCCATCGAGTCAGTGATGCCATCCAGCCACCTCATCCTCTGTCATTCCCTTCTCCTCCTGCCCCCAATCCCTCCCAGCATCAAAGTCTTTTCCAATGAGTCAACTCTTCGCATGAGGTGGCCAAAGTACTGGAGTTTCAGCTTTAGCATCATTCCTTCCAAGAAATCCCAGGGTTGATCTCCTTCAGAATGGACTGGTTGCATCTCCTTGAAGTCCAAGGGATTCTCAAGAGTCTTCTCCAACACCAGAGTTCAAAAGCATCAGTTCTTTGGTGCTCAGCCTTCTTCACAGTCCAACTCTCACATCTATACATGACTACTGGAAAAACCATAGCCTTGAGTAGACGGACCTCAGTCGGCAAAGTAATGTTTCTGCTTTTGAATATACTATCTATGTTGGTCATAACTTTTCTCCCAAGGAGTAAGCATCTTTTAATTTCATGGCTGCAGTCACCATCTGCAGTGATTTTGGAGCCCCCAAAATAAAGTCTGACACTCTTTCCACTGTTTCCCCATCTATTTCCCATGAAGTGATGGGACCAGATGCCATGATCTTCATTTTCTGAATGTTGAGCTTTAAGCAGGATCTTTAGTTGCTGCAGACCAGGGATCGAACCTGCATTGGGACCTCAGAGTCTTAGCCACTGGACCTGCAGGGAAGTCCCAAAATCAGTGTTAAGCAAAATGTTCACACATTTCCAAACTTTCCTAATAATAATAATCATAACAACAACAACAAAGACTGCTACCTGGAAAATAATATGTCTTAGGAAACATTGAAAATGACTCAGTTACCCTCTTGGGAGAAGGAAAATTCCTATGATCACTATTGTCAATATTCATCTGAATATTATTGTTCTAAGACTGAGGCAGAATTGGAAAAAATAATTAGTTTTAGTTCTCCCAAAAATTGGAGTTTGTTTTTTCCTAGAAAAGCAACTTTTTTTAAAAAAAAAAAGACCAATTTCAGGCAGTGGTATATAAAATAGGAGAAACTCTGCTGGTTTCTTTTGACAGTTTTTGATTTTTTTTTCCCCCTTTTGTTCTACAGTAGTTTGGAGTGTCCCAAGTAACTTACAATTCAGGCATTTCTCTTTGGCTAAGAACCAGAGGAAAGACTGCCTTGCTATCCTCGCTAAAAGTCACTACTTAGCTGAAATTTCCATTTTAGATTTTAAATGTGTTTTACTATAAATCTATCTCTTTTCTGACTTTTCCCTGTGATTTTCAAAAATTGGTTAAGAATTATCATAGTAACATAATTCTAATTATTTTACATGTGCCAACTCTTTTTTATTATTTTTCTATATTCTCTTTCAGTTTTCCTCCTTGGGTACGTGGTTTACCCATGATTGTTATCATAGTGTATGTATAATAGTAAAGCTGACTTTATTCTACTTAACCATTATTGAAAATATTTTTATGTTGTAACATAAATTTAATAATTATTATGGTTAATATTGCATCAAATTGATATCATTTAATGTAACCATAGACCTACCCTTTGCCTTTCATTTTCTTTTCTTTTTTTTTTCTTTCTGTTTTTGATAAGCCTGCAGATGTTTTTCCCCCATCAATCTGAATGACGTTAGAATAAATCGGACCTTAGTATAAATCCAAAGTAGTGGAGGAGAGTTTAAAGATGATTGTGGTTCTTGGCAAAATACTTTCATGACCAATTTAGAAAAAGTCAAGTAAATAAAAATTCCACCAGCATTATATGAATAAACCTGCTCCATAAAGGCTTTACTTCTGAAGGTAGTGACATGTTTTAATTTTTGTTCATTTAATGAAATGACACTTCAGTAATGTGATATGCGTTTCTTTCATTACCAAAAAATTTAAGGACTTTTTCTAATTTTTAAATTCATTACTTGTAAGTCTTCATGGGAACTGTTTTGTTCTATCCTTGCCTCTTTATCTGTCAGAATTCTGCATTTATTTTTGTTAATTTAAATGAATTATTTCTATGTAGTTTGACATTCTCCTTCAACTTCTTCCAAGTCTATCTGTGGCAGATTTTTTGCCCCCATTCTAAGACTTGGTTATTATAGCCACAAAAATGAGACAGGTTTGGTTTTTGTACTATTAGAGAAGAGGTATCTACATTTTGCTGTTGTTTAGTCATCATACAGACTCTTTTGTGACCCCATAGAATATAGCTTTCCAGGCTCTTCTGTCCATGGGATTTCCCAGGCAAGAATACTGGAGTGCTTAGCCTCCCTCTCTAAAGGATCTTCCTGATCCAGGAATTGAACTCACATCTCTGGTATTGGCAGGCGGATTCTTTATCACTGAGCCACCAGGGAAGCCCAGTATCTACGTTAGCCTAAAGCTAAAATAAGCACACTCTCTTCCATCCAAAAAGGTACAGATCAAGGCCCTGTTGCCAACAGAAGGGCAGCACATGAAAGACTGCCAGGTCCTGGGCGATTATGGCTTCCTGTCTGTGCCACGTGCCCCTTTTATGTCTGGCTAGACAGCCTAATGACCAGGACACCAATTTCTCCTCTTCCAGGAACAATTTTGTTTCCAGTTTATGTTTCCAGTGCTCTCAGAGCCAGGAGGCCACCTTCATCCAACTCAGTGATTCCAGAGGAGATGAAGCATTCTGCCAGGACTGGAATACAGGAGGAGGCAGCATGGCATCCAGATCACCAGCTTTCCCCTCTAGGCACTGACCAAAAGATTGCTTTCTCCACAATCTGGCGCACACTTCTGCTGTATTTAAAGACATGATTTAAGTCACGAAATTATATTTGAGAGTCAGACTTCGGAATAAAACAAGTTTATGCCTGCGTTCAGAGCTCACTTCATTTTGATTACCTAAGCTCTCCTGTGAGGTACATCCCACCAGTATGCCTACTTCCCAGGAGATTAGTCTGGAAAGGAGTAAGGGAATCCATCCAGGCTATTTAGGACATAAAATATTCCAGGAAAGTTACTCTCTGTCTTCTCTAGAATTTCTAGCCAGTGTTACACTTACCCTTGGGTTGGAGCATATTTCATTGGCTCTTGCTGTATGTAACCAAATCTACCCTGCTTCTAATTAAACTTATTCCTTTTAGTATAGTCCTTTCCCAGAAACCATATGGCTGTTTTCCACTATAATAATATCCCTCCTTAGTAGTTTTGAGACTTTAAAATTTTTAAAGAAGGCTTTTTACAAACTACTAAAAATCTACAAGCAAGAACAGAATTTAAGGGAAAGCAAGTTTAACTCTATGCCATTTGATTTTTTGTGTGTGTCATTATTTTTGTTCCTCAAAATTTACACCTATATTTTTTCTTGGATTATTTATTGAAATGATAGAATTTAATTTATCAAGATGTATCCTTTTAGTGTAAACTACCCTATAAAGAACAAGCTAAACAAAAATGTGAAGAATTTTATGAATGACTTACTGATAAATTTCTTATAATGATATAACTTAACTCTAAACGTTACCTTTAGGGACCTGAAAATACTCTTCTTAAAAACCTTCTAAAGACAAAGGAAATGAAAATGATTAATATCATCTTGATATTTCCTATTCACACAAAGTAAATTGCTTCTCATTCATTCTGTTTACACAGAGATACTTGGGTAAACGCCTAAAAGTACCAAGACACATTTGTCCATGTTGTTCACAATAAATAAGTCATTCTATTTTCACTTGTCTTTGTGAGCCTGTAAATAAATCAATCTATTTCTAGACAAGATTCTAGCAAAGCTCGATTTGGTGACATCATCTCTTTAGAGAATCATGACAACCAATAGAAGTACACTGATACTATGTAAGTGACTCAGCTGTGTTCCATAAGAAGGTTAAACTTTTTGTATCAACCTTGAGTAGCAAACATTGGCTTGAAAACGTATTAAAAACCCCTCTGAAGTCAAGCCAAACTTTATAGCTTGCTATCGATAATTTTAGTGTACTTTTCCAATGTCCATCAGCCTTGATAATTATAAATAAACAGTTCTGTCCTCAATTCGCTTTTCTTGTGCTGATAGTTGTTTTTCTTTGTGAACATATTTTATTTCATTTTTTAAACTTTTTGTTGTTGTTGTTTTGGAGGTATAGCTGTTTAACAATGCTGTGATAGTTTCAGGTGAACAGTGAAGGGACTCAGTCATGCATATACATGTATCCATTTCCCCCCAACCCTCTCTCATCCAAGCTGCCACATAATATTGAGCAGAGTTCCCTGTGCTATATAATTGGCTATCTATTTTAAATAAGGCATTGTGTATGTGTCCATCCCAAATGCCCTAACTATCCCTTCCCCTCATCCTTCTTCTTGGCAACCATAAGTTTGTTCTCTAAATCTGTGAGTCTCTTCTGTTTTGTAAGTAAGTTCTCTGTATCATTTCTTTTTAGATTCCACGTATAAGGGATGTCATACAATATTTCTCCTTCTCTGTCCGAGTTGAGTTGAAAATGCCCTTTCAAGAGATTCATCTAGATTTCTTCATGGGGGAAAACACCTCTGGCTGGGTGGCTCCCTAGTTAAGTAGCACAGGGAACAGAAGTTTTAAATCTTTGTAGAGTAGAAAATGCTAAATGCATTACTTGGTAGAAGGAAAAAAAATAAGAAAAGAGACATATGTATGACTGCTTGGCTTAGCATTACTGTATCAGCAGCACTGAGTTATTTTTTTAAATAGCAGTTTGATATTAGCATGCAGGCAGACTTTTCAGGCAGTGACTGACTAAGAAGGATACTAGAATGTGGAATCTCCTCTCAGCCCATGACACAGTCTTGGTTTTTTTCTCTCAGCTAGTGTTTATTGGGAGCTTCTATTATAGGTCAGACAATAAGTAGTATCTCACAGAATACCTTCCAGGAGAGGGGAGAATACTAATATTAACCAGGCAGTTATAGTACAGTGATACATGGTACCAAAGGAGAAGGTACAGATTGTACTTAAGAGAGTCTCATAGTCCATTGTTGATGGTCAATGAAGGCTTCAGCAGATTAGAAATGCAAACAAAAAATTGAAAGACGGTGCTCATAGCAGCACTATCCACAACAGCCAAGACATGGAAATAACCTAATTGTCCACTGATAGAGAACTGGATAAGGAAGACGCGATACATATGCATGTGTGTGTGTGTGTACACATACATAATGGATATTGCTCAGCCATGAAAAAAGAATGAAATAGTGCCACTAGCAGCAACATGGATGGACCTAGAGATCATCATATTAAGTCAGACAGAGAATGACAAATATCACGTGATACCGCTTATATGTGGAATTTAAATAAATGATGCAAATGAACTTATTAACAAAACAGAAATAGACTCACAGATATAGAAGACAAACGTGGTTACCAAAGGGGAAAAGTGAGGGAGAGGGACAAATTAGAAATTTGACATTAATAGTTACACATTATGTATAAAAGAGATAAACAAGGACCTACTACATAACACGGGAAACTATATTTAGTATATTTGAATAATCTATAATGGAAAAGAATCTGAAAAAGAATATATATGTTTTGGCTTCCCTGATAGCTCAGTTGGTAAAGAATCTACCTACCATCCAGGAGACCCAGATTCGATCGCTGGATCAGGAAGATCCCCTGGAAATGGAAATGGCAACCCACTCCAGTCATCTTGCTCGGGACATCCCACTAGCAGAGGCACTTGGCAGGCTACAGTCCACGGAGTCACAAGAGTCGGACATGACTTTATGACTAAACCACCATATATATATATATATATATATAAAAAAGAATGAAATAGTGCCACTAGCAGCAACATGGATGGACCTAGAGATTATCATATTAAGTCAGACAGAGAATGACAAATATCACGTGATACCGCTTATATGTGGAATTTAAATAAATGATGCAAATGAACTTATTAACAAAACAGAAATAGACTCACAGATATAGAAGACAAACGTGGTTACCAAAGGGGAAAAGTGAGGGAGAGGGACAAATTAGAAATTTGACATTAATAGTTACACATTATGTATAAAAGAGATAAACAAGGACCTACTACATAACACGGGAAACTATATTTAGTATATTTGAATAATCTATAATGGAAAAGAATCTGAAAAAGAATATATATGTTTTGGCTTCCCTGATAGCTCAGTTGGTAAAGAATCTACCTACCATCCAGGAGACCCAGATTCGATCGCTGGATCAGGAAGATCCCCTGGAAATGGAAATGGCAACCCACTCCAGTCATCTTGCTCGGGACATCCCACTAGCAGAGGCACTTGGCAGGCTACAGTCCACGGAGTCACAAGAGTCGGACATGACTTTATGACTAAACCACCATATATATATATATATATATACACATAAAGTGATTCCATTTATACATAAGCTATACACCTGAAACTAACCCAACATCGTAAATCATCTACATTTCAATTAAAAAAAGAAACCCAGGCAGATAGGACAAGTTACCAAAAGCCTGGAAAACTCAAGTGGGATAGTAAATTTGGAGCAAGGAAAATGAAGCTGAACTGGGACACAAAGAGTTCATATCATTATGGCTTTTCACAAGTCATTTTAAATAATTTATGACTATCCTCAGGAAACAAAGGTCCACTGAAATATTTCCATTACAACAGTGTTATCATAAAGCATAAAGAATGGATAGGAGAGAGTCAAATTCCAGAAATTCTTCCACTGGAGATTTATGGCTTTGGATTAAGGTTTATGGCTCTGACCCTGTTGTGGATAAATATGCTTGAGAATTAATACAATAAGCTTGATTCTTATTTTGCAAAGAAAAACAAGGATTCTAGATTTGGAAAAGGGTGCCAAGCTGCCAAGTCACTTCAGTTATGTCCGACTCTGTGCAACCCCATAGACGGCAGCCCACCAGGCTCCGCCGTCCCTGACATTAACCAAATTACTAAAAATTCATTATTAAAACAGGGAGGAGGATAAAAAAGAAGAGTCTGAAACCATGAATGAACTTTGTCATTTGCCGAGTTTGTCGTTATTTAGTTACTGAAAAGGAAAGATAAAATGAAAATGTGGAAGAATTGAAAGTTTCAAAGTTTAGTAGCTGGAGGGAGTGGGAGGCAGAAAACAAGAGAGGGAATACATAATGATCACAAGCTCTAAGCCATTTTGTGTTTGACTTGAGGAACCTAACTGTGTCTTGCAGAGGCAGAGCTTACGTGGACCAGATTTAGGGAGTTCTCTCTGTTGGGAGTGATTATAAGTAAAAAGCTCTACAAGGCCAAGGAAAGTGGATGTTTTTAAAATGCCTCTGCACCAGTGTCATCAGTCTTTGTATGGGAAGATGACACTGTTGACCTTGATCATTGGTGAGCATGGTTCCTAGCATTAAAGACTAGATTTGTCTTGATCTGTTCATACTCTCTTGCCTAATCTCACAGAAGACTAATAGAACAAATTTTCAGTAGACTTGGAGGGTTAATCTGACTGACCTTCCCTAGGCTTAAACAAGGGCCATGGTCTTATAGCACAATGCTCTAATCAGCTACACTAACCAGATCCCTGGTTTGCAATACATACGAGGAGAAAGGAAATAATAGCATTTGAAGAAGTGGGGGGTTTTATAGTGATTTTTTAGCCACTGAAGAATGCAAAAGTTCCAATTTTCTTCTTAATTGAAATCATAACAGCTGTGGGAACTTGGCTATTTATCAAAGATGCAAGGAAGAGTCATAAGGCTTTATTTCATGGATAAAGCCTAAAAGCTGTATGTACTTTCATGAAGTCTCATAATGGATTGGTAATGGTTATTATGAAGGATAATATTTATTTCGACAAGTCAGAAATACCAAGTACAAAAGATGTTTAAAGCACAAACAGCATAGACTGCTTTACAAACGGACAGGCTGAAATTATCTATAATTTCAGTGAATGGCATAAATTGTATGACATGAAGTTGGCTCCGGCTTTCATTTTCACGGTAAGGACAGCTTGTAAATCAGTGGCATGACTCATGGGTCTTGGGGATGGTGCACCAACCCAGCACCTGCTTTCCCGATAAGTTAAGTTACACTCATATCAAAACACAAATAACCATAGTCTTATTAACCTTAGCCACCAAAATTAATCTTTCAGGTTGAGAGGATGTGCAAGTTTAAGCTCAGAGGGTTCATTTCTTCCTGGTGGCATAGACCACACACTTAATTCATTAAAAAAAAAAGTGCTTTTTTTTTTTTTTTCTGTAGAGTACCACAGGAGTGACTGCCATTCTGGATTCTGTGTTTGTGGATTTGTGTGGGCCATATATAGATACATTTTACAAAAGGTCACAGCACATGTGACTTTGAACTGAGGCCATGTGACAAGCCGCAGCATGCCACCCTCACCTCACTTTGGGGAAGTCCAAGCTTCACAATTACCACACAGGATGTCACATAAAGATGGATTTTCCCCCCTCTCTGTGGAGGGAACACATTGCTTTCTTCCTCTTCTTCAATTCTACAGTACAAAAACGTTCTCAAAACAGTTAGTGATTTTCCCTGTCCTGAGTGACAGGGAAGTGGGCGGGGTCAGGCAGTGAGGGTAGGAAATGAGGGGTGGGTGTTTAAGGGTTACTGTGTAGAAAAGGCAGTGAGAACAAGACCTCCTAAGCACTCTGTTCAGCCCACCATGTCTCTGGGCATCCTGCTTGATAGTGACAAGTATTTAAAAAAGAAAAAAAATTATCATCAGCTCATGTTTGTATCCAGCATGGTTTTATTGTCAGATCTCAGTTCAAAGACCAGTGCTGACACTTAACAGCTGTATTCTTGAGCTTCCTCATCATAATGGATGATAATACAAACTGAGCCGGGTTGCTATACAGTTTCAACAAGAGAAAGTATAGACATGGATTCTGTTTCTCTGTTTCCATTCTCCCTCAAACCTCTTCCTAGTTTCCCAAGTCTAAAAGAAATTAAACAGGTCTAATAGAGAATATCATATGGGGATTTTGAACTATGTGTCATGAGCCCAATGTGCTATATCTCTTTACTTTGTAATTTGTGTGCGTAGGCTACTACACTTATTAATCAAAGGCTATGACTTAGGTCTTTTTGTTTAGTAAAAAGGGAATTAAAAGAGGAAGTAAAGGTTGCAGAACAGCTATATTACTGAACAATCTTGTGTCCATGTTACGTTTCTAAAACAAGTGATCTTTTGACTAGTCAAGGTATTCTGTCAACTTATTTCTAGTCTCATTTCCACATTTCTTGAATGCAACTGGTGGGAAAACTGGAGGAAAAGATCATCAAGGTTGTTTTTCCTAGGGCAAAATTTTTAGTATTCCCACCCTCGATTTTGAAGCCTGTGTGCTGTGCTTAGTTGTGTCCAAGTCTTTGCAACCCCATGGACTGTAGCCACCAGGCTCCTCTGTCCATGGAGATTCTCCAGGCAAGAGTACTGGAGTGGGTTGCCATGCCCTCTTCCAAAGGATTTTCCCAACCCAGGGATAGAACCCAGGCCTCCCCCATGGCAGACAGATGCTTTACCATCTGAGCAACCAGGGAAGCCCATAAATACTGGAGTGGGTAGCGTATCCCTTTTGCACGCGATCTTCTGAACCCAGAAACTGAATCGGGGTCTCCTGTATTGCAGGCAGTTCTTTACCAGTTGAGCTACCTAGCCCAATTCTGAAGGCTAGGTCTCTCCTGAATACCTATGATGGCCAAAGCTACACAGATTATTTGCTCAGCCCACAATGTGACCTGAAATACTCTCGCAGAAAAACAATTTCACTGACAGTTTTTTCCCATTGAATTGCAGCTCCTTCCAGAAAGTCGGATTTTCTACATAATCTCAAAATCATCTCAAGCAGGTGTGTCTTTAATTCTAAGGAATAATTACTGCCTGGAAGACTAAACTATTAGGACCTAAAATATGAATAAAACCACAGCTCCTAGAGTTTTTAGATTGTTCTTTAGAGTTTTCTCACATTCAGTTTTAACTTTATCAAGACAATTTTTCTTTGCGCATAAAGGTACAAATGCAATAGAATGTTTAAAACATAAATAATTATTGTCTATAAATTAATAAGCAACATCCTAAGCTTTCTGAGAACAAGCCAGACAGTAGAATTCCTTTGTGCAGGGTTAATGAATAGCATAGTTTAGAAAACCACTAGCAATTTAATTTTTTCAGGTTAAAACTGTAAATTAGAATGAAAATAACAAGACCATAACTTGGTATATAATGAATTGCCCCAATTATACTTTTGTAATGTACTTTTAATTTGCCTCCATTCAGGCAATTTAGAGCTAAAACTTAATCATTTGTATGTTAAAGATGGCATATATTCTTTATTATTCTCATAGTCATCCATTATTACTGATTCTACATTTCTTATACCAGAAGGCAAAAGCTAAATAGGAAAACGTATCAATAACAACACTTAAGTATTTTTTTATTTGGAAGATTTGAGAATCTTTTTAAGGATTTTTATCACTAGTTGGAATTCAGACTGTCACTATATGATCTAGTTTATACTCAAGGACAGGTTACTATTTTGAAAACAAAAAATTCTAAATGTTGGAAGAGCTATAAAGCTACACTGGATAAATTTTACATATTCAAAATAGCTCCACCACTGGCCCAGGCCACCTATGTGCCTCACTTTTATCCCTGATTTCAAAGTTCCATTTCAACACTGAGTCGAAGAGACATCTGTTAGTAGATCAGCAGTCCATCTGCCTGCATCACTTTCCTCTCACTGCTCTCCTCCTGAGTCCCAGCATCACAGCAAACACTCCAGCCCTCTCAGTCTCTGTCTCAGTTTTCATCCCACTCATCTCTGGTCTGTTCTGTCCATGGAATTCTCCAGGTAAGAATACTGGAGTGGGTTGCCATTCCCTTCTCCAAAAATAACAACGGTAGTAGTTATAATCACTGATGTATTATTTTTGAATGTCTTCTGGTCACCAATGAAACTCTTTAACACCCAACATGTATTATCTTATTTAATGTCCACGAGCATTGTGAGTAAAAGACATGCCATTGCTTCCAGTTTACTGATGAAGTTAACAACAGTTTTGAACAAGTCCAAGTTTACAAAGAACATTAAGTAGCAGAACCAGGATTCAGAGCCATATTTAGCGGATCCACAAGGTTCCCGCTGCTTTATAGCTATTCAAATTCTTTCATCAGAACTCTGTACCTTGACTTCAAATCACCAACAGGCATGGACATTTGCTGCATCTTATGATTATCCTATACTGTTTCTTCTCCAAGTTTTTATATTCTGCAGTTCTCTCTTGACTGAGACTTTCTGTACCTTCCCCCCTGCCCCCCATCTCCTCGCTCTTTTTTTTTTTTTTTTTTTGGCCATTCTGGGTCTACATTGTGGCACAGACTTTCTCTAGTGGTACCACAGGTCCAGTAGTTGGTGCCATGTGGGCTTAGTTGCTCCACCTCATATGGGATCTTAGGTCCCCGACCAGGGATTGAACCCATGTACACTGCATTGGGAGGCAGAATCTTAACCACGGACTGCCAGGGAAGCCCTTCCTCCCTCAGTTCCACTGGCTGTCCTTCTCCTCATCATGCCCTCCAGTCATTTCTCCTACACCCGCACACTTCATCACAGATATCTCATTTTTATCTGCTGAAATGGCCAGTCCTCTCTCTAACTACCAGAGATTCCTACAGTGTGCTTGATGTGAGGTGGACCCAACAAGCGGGGCATGATTTGTAGACAGTTTAGAGCAAAGATAACATGGCAAGATTATAAAACACATTTATCATCATCTGAGAGGTCATCTTCGAGTATCACCTTCTAAAAGCTCTCCCAGAACCAGCTTCACGTGCTTGCTGTCATCCCTTACTCTCCATAGCCCCTTCTCTCTGCGCTGAGAGTATAGCCTCTAAAATCACAAACTTTGGGGATGTTGAGATTAAACGGGACCATAAAATTCATGTAGCCCAAACCCTTCATTTTATAGATAAAGGATGGAGGCCTGAAGAAGCCCACAAACTGATATTATCGAAAAGAAATTGCAGAAAGATTAGATAAAGGTAACGGAATGTGCTGATGTCCTTTAAAAAAAGAGATTTGCTTCCCCATTACATCCCTGTCTATTTTTTATCTGCCATGCCAGTGCACATATATTTCTCTTGCTCACTCACTGGTTAAGAAGCTCATATGTAATCAGAGGAAGAAGGGCCCACTGCTTTTCACAGCAGCACAATGAGGCTCTTTCTGTTGGGTGGGTGGGATACTCAGTCTAGATTTCCTTTGCACCAGATGGCTGTCCCCCAGAGGCTCCAGAGCTCCTGGGATCATTAGGATTCCAGATGTGCTTGCTACTGCTGATCTGGGGTAATGTAGTGCCAGTTCTGTTCTTGCCAAGTATCTTTTCAGCTGTTAGACTATATTCAGATATATTGGTTGGCATTCTCTTAATACATATGATAATTTTCAATTTCTGTTTTGATCCTCAAAATAGGCATTATTTAGTATTTAAATATATTTAGAGTTTAAGTAGTTAACAAACACTGCTGTATGAATAGTGTGTTCGAAGCGACTTAGCAGCAGCAGTAGCAGCAGCAGAAATGTATTAATGAATATCTGAGACAATCTGATTCCCAGAGTTCCAAGATGTCTCCTTTCTTAACGCACTGAACTTGTCCTGAATTCAATTATACTCTTTCCAATTTGCAAAATAACTTATTTTGCATGTTCGTCAGTAGGATGTACTTCAATATTAGGGGGAAAAAAGTTTTACTTTAATGTGCTGCAGATTCAAAACCCTTATTAAGGCTGATCTGCCTTATTTCCCAGTTGTACTAATTAAAAGTACTAATTATTTCCATGCTAGTATCTCAAGACCATCTTGTGATACATGAAATTTTGAGGGTATTAAAAAAAAACTGACTGACTTTGGGAATCATATGAGAGAACTGATATTTTTTAGTCTCAATTAAAAACATGTTTTATGTCAGTCCATTTGACTTTCGTTCTTACTTCTTTGGTTTCAGGTCTGTTCTGGATTTCTGCCATGTGCCATGTGGGAAGTAGTTGCCAGAATCCTTTTTCTTTATATAGCAGTTAGTGTAATTAATGCTGAAAGGAGACTCACCTCCCTCCTGAAGCTAATACGTTTCTGAAAAGTAGTTTCCATACCGAATTCTTTTCATTTATGAAGGAGTTAAACCAGATTTTCAGGATCCTTCTTACATCTGAAGTCAATGGTTCTCTTAGACCTTAGGGTCATTTTTCTAATTCTTAAATCAACCCATTTGTTACTCTCATGAGAAATAATCCAGGTGTGCTTAGGCAGGAAGTCAGTTATTTACTTTTCTATGCAAAAGGTGGGAGAATGGAAGAAAGATTATCTTTCCAGCTGAAAGGCAATCCTTTCCCAGAGATATATATAATCTCTTTAAATTTTTTTTTTAGATTCCAGAACAATTATACTCTAAATAATTATTAAGTCACATAAACTGAGGGAGCCTTCATATTGGAGGGTAAGGTTTCTATTTGCACATTGACAGGTACAAAATTTTGTGAGTTATGTGAATTCTCTATAGTATGTGCTATGTGTGTGCTAAGTCACTCAGTCATGTCCAGCTCTTTGTGACCCTACCGACTATAACTCGCCAAGCTCCTCTGTCATGGGATTCTCCAGGCAAGAACACTGGAGTGGGGTGTCATGCTTTCCTTCAGGGGATCTTCCTGACCCAGGAATCAAACCCGTGTTTTCTGTGTCTCCCACACTGGCAGGAGGGTTCTTTACCACCAGGGCCACCTGAAAAGTCCCTACTCTACAGTAGACTGTTCTCAATGGCAAGTTTATTCTATTTTAAATTCTCTGGGTTTGCAAACATGTTAACTTATTTGCTCCCTTCAGTCTACCTTTGCTTGAGAAAAAGAACATTTGGGGGCAAGCTGTTTCAGTAGATTCAGACCAGATAAGCAGACATAAACTAAAGTAAAACCTTCCTAAGAAGTGAGTGCATGGATAACTGGAATTGAGTTTATTTTATAAAAATAAGGCCAATGAAAATGAATCTCATGAGTGGAATGTATTCACTTAACAATGATTTTATTTATAAATAATACAGCAGCATTAGAGATGCTTGCTGTGGGTGCTTTGTTGTTCAACTGCAATGATGTAAGAAGTATAGGGAAAAAACAGTAGCAGTGGCTTCTACCTAAATCCCATTAGCATTTGGGAGTTAATATCCTTCTAATTTTTAAGGAGAAAACTGGAACTCAAAAGGCAGCTGACCATTCCATTCTGTAGTTAGTATAATTAATCTCAAAAACCTTTAACATTCACTAGTTACAATATAGCTATTTTGGATATTTGAGTTGCTGGCAAGCTACCGCAGAATAGTCATTTCTTAATGATTTTTTAAAATGACTTATCTAGGGCTATTGATAGAAACAGCTAACTCTGGGGATGAAGCATAGAAGCTATTATAGGAAGAGAAAATACCCAATCGTATGTAAAATATGTTGGAACTGAGTCATATGTAAAATTTTTTTTAACTTCTTTCACTCTTAAATTCTAGTTCCTGGAATCCTCTCTTTACAACTGACTCGCAATTTATTTTGGGACAAAACTACCAGTACTACAACCTTTTCACTATACATTAGAATTCACACAGAGAAGTCAGAGACTAATGGGATAATCAGCTAAGACTGACTAAGGAGCCTTTCATATATGTGGCCCTGTGTTGCCATGGAACGTCTGACCTCCAAGTCCAGGCTGACCTAAACTTGCTGTGTTTTTGTTTTTAATTTTACGTTTTTTTAATTTTATTTGTTTATTTAGTGGCCATGCACTGTGGCACGTGGGATCCTATTTCTTCTTCCGGCAGTGGAAGCACAAAGTCTTAACCACTGACTACCAATTCTGTTTTGAAATTAAGTTTCATCATGGTTTGTTGGAAATGTGAGTTGATTAGAGGTACTGAGCTCATAATTTAGGTGAAACACTTGATCTTTTACTTTATTTACAATAGTTATTGTTTTCTACTTCCTTCTTGTCAAAATCTTTCTAAACCTTTTGATAATGAATTTCATCATTTTTAAGCAATCCCTTTTCTTTTTTCTAAAAAGAGTTTGAAGCTACATCTTCATCTTTCCCTTAATTGTTTTCTTTCTTCTCTTTGGTTTACCGTGTTCAGCTAATTTGGCTTCAGAGTGTACAATAACTCCCTGGCTTGAAGAAGATTCTCTTCAAGGACTAGAATCTTTGTCCTAGAGGGGATGAGAATATGTCCTTTCCCTTCAGAAAGAGCCAACCAAAGAAGATACCGCACAATAATTATTTTTATGGCTCTACAGAAGATTGCCCAACCTCAACCTGTGTCTCATTTTAACACAGAAATACTCTTACTCTGTTTCAGTTCAGTTCAGTTGCTCAGTCATGTCAGACTTTTTGCGACCCCGTGACTGCAGCGCAACAGGCTTCCCTGTCCATCACCAACTCCCAGAGCTTGCTCAAGCTCATGTCCATCCAGTCAGTGATACTATCAACCATCTCATTCTCTGTCATCCCCTTCTCCTCTGCACAATAATTATTTTTATGGCTCTACAGAAGATTGCCCAACCTCAACCTGTGTCTCATTTTAACACAGAAATACTCTTACTCTGTTTCAGTTCAGTTCAGTTGCTCAGTCATGTCAGACTTTTTGCGACCCCGTGACTGCAGCGCAACAGGCTTCCCTGTCCATCACCAACTCCCAGAGCTTGCTCAAGCTCATGTCCATCCAGTCAGTGATACTATCAACCATCTCATTCTCTGTCATCCCCTTCTCCTCCTGCCTTCAATCTTTCCCAGCATCAGGGTCTTTTCCAGTGAGTCAGCTCTTCACATTAGGCGGCAAAAGCATTGGAACTTCAGCTTCAGCATCAGCCTTTCCAATGAATAGTCAGGACTGATTTCCTTTAGGATGAATGGTTGGATCTCCTTGCTCTCCAAGGGACTCTCAAGAGTCCTCTCCAACACCACAGTTCAAAAGCATCGATTCTTTGGCACTCAGTTTTCTTTATAGTCCAACTCTCACATCCATACATGACCACAGGAAAAACCATAGCCTTGACTAGATGGATCTTTGTCTTCCCAACTAAGGAACTGAACCCAGATCTCCCACATTGCAGGCAGATTTTTTACCATCTAAGCCACCAGGGAAGGCTGTACTCTGTTTAACCACAGCCTTTATACTTCAAACCCCACCTGTTTACTCTTGTTTTATGCATAATGCAGATAGTCCACCACCTCCTAATAAAAAAGCTCTCCATACACCAAAAAATGTGTTCAATTACCATCTGGACTTCTCTTCAAGAAAATGAATAACAGTCCTGTTTACTTGAATCATCTTGCTTTCTTCCTGGTTATCTTTTACATAATTTCTAAGTTCTCCAATTAAGTCTCCAAACATGGGTTCCAGGAGTTCATGCTTTCAGGGTTATATTAAAATCATCTCGACTCCTTCACATCATACTCTCATTTTACATTTATTTACTTTTATATTGGTCTTTTTAAAAGTCTTATTATAAAAAACATGATTTTTGAATCTAGATTCAGATTTGTTTTGAATGCAACTGATTGGTTCCAAGTATGGGTGTCTAATGCAGCATAACATATGTAAAATTTATCCAGGAAACATCTATAGAAATTATAACTAGAGCTAAAATATCTTTACGGTTTCTCTATTTAATTTTTGTTCCCAATATTTCTCTCCATTTAATGTTGGATGAATTTTCCAGTTCTATGTTTTTCCTGTAAGTTTCTAGCCAAAAAAAAACAACCCAGAAACTAGCTGCATAATACCAGTACAATAACTAGGCCAATTTAATTTGGCATCAGTGTGATTATGAACAAATTTAGAGCTTTTTGAAATGTTTTGAGCTATTTCTGCATGAATTATATTTGAATCTCAGGTTTATTGTCCCCCCCCCTTTTTTTAAAATCAGGCTGAAAATGATTATAGTAGATGCAAGTATACAATTTGTAGTCCATTGATTTTGTTAATCCCTCTGAAGTTTCAGACCTTCATAACTGGTAACCTTGACTGACACTGGCATTATTCAGTGTGGGTCTTTGGGAAGTTCAATAAAATGCTGCCCTGGCATGTGTATTTTAATTTACCTTGGAAGAGAATCAGGTCCATGGGGTAAAGTAGGCAATGGAAAAAATTATTTCCATGGGGAAAGTAGGCAATGGAAATAAGGGAAATAAAGTCTGGAGCTTAAAGGAAAATCTTCAGAGGGGAACTCTGACACTCCGCATTCCCTTTTTCTCCATGACATAAAATAAACCTGTCATGAATTTGTGCTAGAGGGCCTTGTCTTTGCACAGGCCCAGAGAAATTTGAGAACACCAAACTAGAAGAGAAAACTAGAGGTGAGGTACACACACATTCATGTTTATCAATAACTCTGTGCTGAAGGAAGCATGAGATTATAGCTCAAAAGGCATATCATTTTTTCATTTATTGTTTTTGCAGTAACAATTTTTATCAGGGCCTTTCTTGATCATTAGGACATTCATTCCTATACTACACTTCCTAGATATGGACAAAGTAGTTCTATTTACGTTAAGATAAGCAGATAGATAGGTAGACATTTATAGATGTAGATGCTAGGTAATTTTTAAATTATGAAGACAATATACTATTACAAAAAATTAAAAAAGAAATAAAGAATCCATAATCCCACTACAGTAAAACAACAAACATTGCTTCATGCACTGACCTGTCTATCCTTTATACACAGTTGAAATACAATGTTATATTGTGATTTCTTTTATTTAACATAATATAGGTAACATTTCTCCATATCATCAGAAACAGTTCAGAGGTACCATGTGAATAGTGGCTATGTCTTTCTTTGGATGACCCAGAGAGATGATATGGGGAGGAAGGTGGGAGGGGGGTTCAGAGTTGGGAACTCATGTACACCTGTGGTGGATTCATGTCAATGTATGGCAAAACCAACACAGTATTATAAAGTAAAAAAAATAAAATTTAAATTAAAAAAAAAATTAGATTGCTTCCAGTGTTCTGTAATTGTGAACAATGTTAAAACAGCTTTGTGCATATAATCATATGAATTATTTATTAAGGACAAACTACCTAAAATGAAGCAAATAAAAGTATTGAGGATCTTAAAATTCTTAAATTATAATAGCTTTCAGGAAGTATTATGAAAATTAAAATAAAATGAACAGCCTATGAGAATACTAGTCTTCCTAAACCCTTGCCAGCATTAAATATTGCCGTTGGAAATTAATCTGAATATTATTATTTAAACAATTATATTTTGAAACATGAATATTCTAAAAATACTATCATTGCTAAACTTGTCTTCTTACATGGGAAAGACTCAAATAAGTCTTAATGAAAATATTTGAGCAGGCATTTTCCACTAAGCTTTCCAATGAACAGCTTGAATTATTTGAGGAGTGTGGTGATACACCAGTGCATGGTCTTCAGTTATAATGTACTTGAGTAATCCTTGAGGCAGATTTTCCATAACTTCAAAAGCTAAAGTCTAATTCATCTCAAGGAGAGTTACATAAACCAATGTGTTCTGAATGACTTTCTTCTAGCCTTACTCAGCAGTTTTAATGCAAGGTCAGATTCTGTTAATTACCACATCATACTCTTATGCCCTGAACTAAATGCCTTTTTGTGTACAGACTTCTTAGTGGCTTAAACTGGGAAACAAAATACTGGTGAAAGAAGTGTTGAGTCTGGAAAGAATTGCAAAGGTTCTAAGCAAACCTTTTCCTTTTTATTTGATTTCTCCATTTCTGACCCTAAGGCCCCATTCTTGCTCTTTTCTGCAGGGAGCAAAATTTAGAGATGTATGTGTAAGCATGCATGTACACACACATGCCCTCACACACAGAAGACATCATTGCAAATATATATTTGTGTCCATGTGCCTGGGCCTTCTCTGGAAGACCATGAGAAACAGTTCGTGGTGTAGGATTGAGGACAGATAATCAGGAGTAATCCTTCCCCTTAATAATCAACTTAGTTAAGAAATGGATCACTTTTGTGAATATTCAGACAGACTATTCTATCACTTTTAAAAAACTAAGCATATGTGATCAATATAAATGGTCATAGAGTAAATGTAAGAAAGTGGAGTGACTTTAGCAGATTTTGATGTAGCAGACTGTTCCAATTCATTTTTCTTTATGCACCTGAATGCTACAGGTTTCCTCTTCTTTTTTTCTTAATATTTTTAAAATAGTTTTTGGCCACACCACACAGCATGTGGGACATTAGTTCCCCACACAGGGATTGAACCCACACTCTCTGCAGTAGAAGCATAGAATCTAAACCACTGTTCCACCAGCGAAATCCAGCTACAAGTTTACTCTTGTTAGGTTAGAATACTCAACAGAAAGCTTAAGAGAGAGTTTAGGGACCAAGTCAAGGTAACTGACAACCACAGTATACATGAAACCAAGCCTTGTCATAAGTCTACCCCTCAATCTCTCTCTTCCATGACTCCAGTGATTTGTAGCAACCAACCATAGCAGGTATAAGTCCTGAATTTTCCTTCTGTTTGTAAAGAGTGTTTGGAATTCACCATGGAAAACCTTGGGACACACAGAAAATAAAGTAACTTCCCTGGTGGCTCAGATGGTTAAGTGTCTATCTACAATGCAGGAGACCTGGGTTCAATCCCTGGGTTGGGAAGATCCCTTGGAGAAGGAAATGGCAATCCACTCCAGTGCTATTGCCTGGAAAATCCCATGGACAGAGGAGCCTGGTAGGCTACATATAGTCCCTGGAGTCACAAAGAGTCGGACACGACTGAGCGACTTCACTTCACATGAGCAATCACCTGTATCTGTTTGCCTAGGACACAATTCTGTTTTGAGCAAAACTGAGTAATAAGATATATTGAAAAGTAAAACCACAGTTTACCACTCCTTTATATATGAAGTTATCGATTGATTGCCTACTAAGTTTGATGCTAGTATGCATCAAACTATGCTATAGCCCTGGAAACTTGTGAATAATTCAGAACACAGTCTTTTTTCTACAGAGCTTATAACCTAGTAAGATCTAAATTATGAGTAATAACCAATAGAAAAACTCCTTTTTATTCAGGAAGTATACTTTTTGTGCTTTGTTTTGCTTCCTCTCTCTCCCTTTTTTGTTTCTATTTCCTATAAATGGAGACTTATCCTTACTTAATTTTTTAGGATTACTTTGTAAACAGGTATCATCTTTTTTGTTGTTCAGTCACTAAGTCATGTCCAATTCTTCATAACTCCATGGACTGCAGCATGCCAGGCTCCTCTGTCCTCCACTGTCTCCTGGAGTTTGCTCAAATTCATGTCCGTTGAGTCAGTGATATTATCTAATCATCTAATCCTCTGCTGCCCCCTTCTTCTTTGGCGTTCAGTCTTTCCCAGCATCAGGGTCTTTTCCAGTGAGTCAGCTTTTCGCATCAAGTGGCCAGAGTATTGGAGTTTCAGCTTCAGCATCAGTCCTTTCAATGACTATTCAATATTGATTTTTTTTAGGGTAAAAAAAAAGTCATCTTTATCTCCCTACAACAAACTAATGTTTGAAACCGTAATATATTTTATATCACCTTTGAAGAAAGTGAACACTGATGCTACTGAGAATGAATTTCATTTGTTCTTCTCTTTCAAACAGCTTAAAAGCAGAGATATAAAGCCTTAATTTTCAAAAAAAAGTAAATTTCAAAATTTCAAATAAGATTTTGTTAATATACTCATGTGTAATAGTTATAAGTCATTTGACTTCAACTACCTATATGTTTGGAGGCAGTGTGGTATAATAGTTAAAATGGGCTTGAAAATTTTACCTTTTCCAAGGTACCTCAGTTTCCTCATCTATAAAGTGAGGATAGTGATAATAATACCTTTTTCATAAGGATGCTGTAAGCATAAAGCAAGTTAGTGTGTGAAACACATAGAACACAATGTGTTTTCTTCTTTGGTTTAACTGTAGTCTTTTGTCCTAGAAAGGTACAGCTTATTTATCTCCTTACAAGGTTTTCCAGCAATATCTGCCATTTTTCTGAACTGGATGGGTAATTATCGCTTTACTTCAGCCCTTACGTAACTCCCAGACAAGTTCCCAGGGACAAACACTCAGTAACCAGCATACCTTCTGAGACCAAGGACTAAGAATGTGGGCTGTGGGGGTGGGGGAGTTCCAACTCTTCAAGATTGTCAGTAAACTGGGGTGGGGGTGGAGTACAGGCAGCTAAAAACATTCAAAGCTTTCTTATAATTTTTAACTTACTCCCTCTCCCTTTTTTTTTTTATTGTTTTTGATTGTAAACCTTTGACTGTTTTCCAGAGTTTTAACAAATTTAGTTGATAATTTTTGCTTACTTTTTGATGTTTCTGTCAGGGTCAGGAGCTTAGAGGTGCATGCTCTGCCATCTGGCTGATGACACCTTCCTAGATAAAATTTTGAAGGTTCGCTTGTCCATACTTTGTTCTTTCCTGCAAAAAAGACAAGAATACCCAGAGTTGTTCTGAGGCTAAACTGAATAATGAGCTAATTCATATGCCTGGCCCATTGTAAACAGTCCATTTTTTTTTTTTTTTTAGTAATTACTATACTGAAATAAACTGACTTGAAATGCTTGTTATTCTAAGTTAAGGAAAATTTCAATACCAGATTGTAGTAACCTTTACTTCCCTTTTAAGATAGCTAAGGGTAGCACTATTGCTCTTGCCTTTAAATATCTGGAATTCTATTTGATCTTCGGCCAAACTCTGGATCCACAATTATATTTCATAAATCTTATAGGATCTCTATAAGGAATGATGAAATATGAACTCAATTCATGTAACGATTTCCTAGAGCCCACTGAAGAATAAATAGAAACGAAAATATAGACAGAAAGAACAGGTAAAAGTAAAGCTGCATGTGGAATGCCTGCAAAGGGAAACAACTGGTGCCAGATCTCCTTGGAATACTCAGACTCACGCTGTTATTCTGCTTACTTCCCAGAAGTTAGAGCTCAAGCGATCTGGCTGGGATCAGAACTTTGCATCTCTTAAAAGTTGAAATTTAGTACTCAGTAAAACTATCCACTTCTCCACATGTTATATAGGTGTTTTTCATTCCCTGGACATTCTCCTACTTATTTCTCCATAGGCCTAATGACCTACCCACTGAATACCAAAGAGATGTGGGATAAAGTATCATTGTCAAGATGTATGATTAACTTGGCTAAACGTTAACACAGTTTTGCAATGAAAACCTTCCATCTCTGCCATTCAAAACTTTGTAAAAGATGTATTTATGGTGGTTTTGCTTATGCAAAAACTGTATTTCATAATTGTCAGGTATTGTTTTTAACATATGTTTCATATCAGATACAAAAAAGGTCAAAGGAGAGCTGGAAAAAAAAAATGTTGGCCGGATCTGCTGTGAGTGAGTCTTCCAGCACATCTGGGAACCTCTGTAAAAAATTAGCATTCTGGACTCATGGGAGGGCAAGATTATTAACTGTTTTTGCAGAAGCAGTCTATGTAAGCCAAACATATAAGAAATATTTTTAGACCTGTGGACCATTAAATACTGTACAGTTAGTCCACTGAGTGAGAAAAACAGTGGGCACTTAAATGAAGATGTCTAGTTCCATTCACAGAGGAAAAAAAAAATAAACTGTGCATTTGTTGGCAATTGCATTTGACAATTTAGATTCTATGGTTAAAGCTTTACTAGAGAATTGAATATGAGACTTTTTTATTAGAAGAAAATTAAACATTAAGAGTTATAGCACAGAGCAAATTATAATCATATTGGCCTTGAATCTGACATCGCTTCTGTATAGGGAAGCAGTAGAAATATTTCTCCTAGACCCTTACACAAAGTCTAGATCCAAATTTCTATTTTTCCTTCCCCTCCTGTCAAGTACCTTTTCAGAGGTAAGCTCAAGGAGAAAATTACTAAGAAATATATTTTCATTTGCAATGAGATATTCAAAACATTTGTTTTCCCCAGAAAGCCTAGGTGTGGATGTTTGTTCATTGGTTAACTTCAGTCTGGAGGTCATTCTTTATGTTGCCTTTAGAATGTACTATGACCTTGAAATAATCATATTAATTTCTTCCCTGTACCCAATAGATAAATATGACTTAATCCATGTTATTTGTTTGGTTGAAGTTGGTTTAAGCATGTTAGAGATCTCTGGGGAGCTTAAAATTATACTGACACTTTAGTCTCCTCTCTTCTTGCCTGTGGCTCTGACACTGGTGTTTATTTTTTAAGTTCCTCCATGATTGAAAACCACTGGAAAGCATGTGCTTAGACGGAGGAAAGAAATCTAATCAAGGACTAGACATGGATCAGTCATGGACAAATCCAAATGATTTATCAGATGGAGTCTGAATCTATACAGGTAGTTTTGAAGATTACTTTTTCCAAGCCACATAGTGTGTTATTATCACAGACAGTAACCTGAAAGATGAAAGCCATTCATTAATAATTTTTCCAACAAATATATTCAATAATGGAGTATAGCCTACACAATTTTCTGCATTTTTATGAAAAAAAAAAAAAGTGATTTGGACGACAGCGTCAAAAACTAAATATCAGATCAGCCTTGGCAGGGGAACAGTTTCTTTTACTCCTAAATATTTATGGGAACATCAGCTACTCTGAGTTGACCCTACTCTAAATCATTTCAGTCCCTCCATAAGAGTTCAGAAGGGAGGCTGTATATTGTCACCATGCTTATTTAACTTATATGCAGAGTACATCATGAGAAACACTGGACTGGAAGAAACACAAGCTGGAATCAAGATTGCCGGGAGAAATATCAATAACCTCAGATATGCAGATGACACCACCCTTATGGCAGAAAGTGAAGAGGAACTAAAAAGCTTTTTGATTAAAGTGAAAGTGGAGAGTGAAAAAGTTGGCTTAAAGCTCAACATTCAGGAAACGAAGATCATGGCATCTGGTCCCATCACTTCATGGGAAATAAATGGGGAAACAGTGAAAACAGTGTCAGACTTAATTGTTGGGGGGCTCCAAAATCACTGCAGATGGTGACTGCAGCCATGAAATTAAAAGACGCTTACTCCTTGGAAGAAAAGTTATGACCAACCTAGATAGCATATTCAAAAGCAAAGACATTACTTTGCCGACTGAGGTTCGTCTAGTCAAGGCTATGGTTTTTCCAGTAGTCACATATGGACGTGAGAGTTGGACTGTGAAGACGTTTGAACTGTGGTGTTGGAGAAGACTCTTGAGAGTCCCTTGGACTGCAAGGAGATCCAATCAGTCCATTCTGAAGGAGATCAGCCCTGGGATTTCTTTGGAAGGAATGATGCTAAAGCTGAAACTCCAGTACTTTGGCCACCTCATGTGAAGAGTTGACTCACTGGAAAAGACTGATGCTGAGAGGGACTGGGGGCAGGAAGAGAAGGGAACGACAGAGGATGAGATGGCTGGACTGCATCACTGACTCAGTGAACGTGAGTCGGAGTGAACTCTGGGAGATGGTGATGGACAGGGAGGCCTGGCGTGCTGTGATTCATGGGGTCACGAAGAGTCGGACATGACTGAGCGACTGACCTGAACTGAAGTGCTAGGGCAAATAAAGATACGTGTTTAAGCCACATAATTTTGGCATAATGACTATCTTTTTAATTTGAATAGCTTGAGTGAGATTTATAGTCCTTATTTTTAACTGTTTAGAGATTAAAAACTCAACCATTCAGCACGTGTTTGTTGAATACCTACTGTGTGCCAAGCAAACCTTTATGACTCATGAAACTTAAAAGAGACCATTTAAAAAAATGAGCATAATTACATATGAAATGATGTTAAGTGCCATGGAAAAATATAAAGCAGGAAGGGGAAAGAAGTTTTCATTTGAAACAAGGTATCAGGAAAGGCTTTGCAGAGGTGATGTGTAAGCAGAAAACTGAAGGAGATTAAAGTTATGCAGATACTGAAGTAGAGAAAGTGCCAGTTTCATTGCTCAACAATCACAGTGCCTAGAAAGAAGTATTTTTACTTTTGCAATATTATTTGTACATAGGTAATTCAGTTAACAGAGTCAACTTCTTCTATCAAAAGATTTTCTCCTCCACCCTCCACTTTAACATGATATTCCTATTAACACGTTTGACTGTATAATTGTGGACCATAACTGACCAGTTATTGAAACCTAAAGGAGCTAAATCTAACCCTGAATTTAACCCTAATTTTAACTTTGCCAATTTCCCCAATAAGGAGACAGAGTGTAAGAGAGATTGTGTAACTTGTCCAGGGTCACATGCACAGTCAAATGTGGGGCTGCCATGTTTTATCTAGCTCTGTCTGACTCCAAAGCCCATGATCTAAACAGCTATGTCTTATTATTTCTGTCAACTTTGATCTAAAATAAATAAGACTTCCCTGGTGGTACAGTCAACAAGAATCCACCTGCCAGCATAGGGGACATGGTTTCAATCCCTGTTCCAGAAATATCCCACATGCGGTGGAGCAGCTAAGCCCATAAGCTATTGAGCCTGAATTCTAGAGCCCACCCGTCACAACTAATGAGGCCCATGAATCTAGAGCCTGTGCCCCAGAACAAGAGAAGCCTGTCACTGCAACAAAGAGTAGCCCCCACTCGAAGCAAGTAGAGAATGTCCATTAGCAGTAATGAAGACCCAGACAGACAAAAATAAATAAATGAAAATAAACAGTAAATGCAAGGAAGTTTCTCTTAACTACAGTGGATGTATTATAAACAATATAAATAACTTTTGTATCTTTTCCTGTAAGTCATTTACCTCCTTCTTCAGAAAACTATTTTCCCATTTGTTTAATAAGAGGCTGAACTAACTCATTTGTTAAATACTTTCTACACACAAAATAATATTATTCAGTGATATGTTCACTTTGGCCACTTTAACATCTTTTGAGTCCTACCAAATCTTAGAACTGGATGTGGAACAACACACTGGTTCCAAATAGGGAGAGGAATACATCAAGGCTCTATATTGTCACCCTGCTTATTTAACTTCTCTGCAGAGTACATCATGAGAAACTCTGGGCTGGATGAATCACAAGCTGGAATCAAGATTACTGAGAGAAATATCAATAACCTCAGATATGCAGATGATACAATACTTAAGGCAGAAAGTGAAGAAGCACTGAAGAGCCTCTTGATGAAAGTGAAAGAGGGGAGTGAAAATGTTGGCTTAAAACTCAACATTCAGAAAACTAAGATCATGGCATCTGGTCTCATCACTTCATGGCAGATAGATGGGGAAACAGTGGAAACAGTGGCAGACTTTCTTTTGAGGGGCTCCAAAATCACTGCAGATGGTGACTGCAGCCATGAAATAAAAAGACTCTTACTCCTTGGAAGAAAAGTTATGACGAACCTAGATAGCTTATTAAAAAGCAGAGACATTACTTTGACAACAAAGGTCCATCTAGTCAAGGCTATGGTTTTCCCAGTAGTCATGTATGGATGTGAGAACTGAACTATAGAGAAAACTGAGCACTGAAGAATTGGTGCTTTTGAAATGTGGTGTTGGAGAAGACACTTGAGAGTCCCTTGGAC
Source organism: Madoqua kirkii (assembly GCA_006408675.1). Lineage (NCBI taxonomy): Eukaryota > Metazoa > Chordata > Mammalia > Artiodactyla > Bovidae > Madoqua > Madoqua kirkii. Next base: position 8,987 of record SJYC01003218.1, on the reverse strand, counting down.
TGCAAGAAGATCTAACCAGTTCATCCTAAAGGAAATCAGTCCTGAATATTCATTGCAAAGACTGATGCTGAAGCTGAAACTCCAGTACTTTGGCCACCTGATGCGAAGAACTGACTCATTTGAAAAGACCTTGATGCTGGGAAATATTGAAGGTGGGAGAAGGGGACAACAGAGGATGAGATGGTTGAATGGCATCACCGACTCAATGGACATGAGTTTGAGTAAACTCCAGAAGTTGGTGATGGACAGGAAGGCCTGACGTGCTGCAGTGCATGGGGTCACAAAGAGTCGGACACGACTGAACGACTGAACTGAACTGAACTGAACTGAACTGAACTGAAATCAATGGCACAGTCAATAAACATGTATTGATTGCCTTTTCAGAGCTAGGCACAATCTACAAACACCATGACCCCAAATAACTTTTACTTAAGAATTTAATTATATGCTTTGGTATAGAATTTATAAAGGTTTGACCTGGATTCCAGTCAAACCAACACTGTGTGCCTATTTTCCTTTGTGTTATAACTCATAATTGCAGATGTGTTATGTTTATTCTGTCAATATTATTACAAAATATGGAAGAAAATGGACTACCCTAAAGCACCCCAAATGATCATATATTGCTGTACTCCCTACTGATTTCATCTTGTTTGTTACCTCCATCATGCTCATCTCAATCACCAGCATTAGAAAATAAGTTCCATGAGGACAGGGACACATCCAGTACCCATCTGTGCAAGTGGCTTGTATTATTGTACCTACTATCCAATTGGTTATCCACAAGTACTTATTGAATGAAGTGTATAATTATGGCTCGTATTATTGTGCCTACTATCCAATTGGCTATCCACAAATACTTATTGAATGAAGTGGATAATTAATTTCAAAAGTGAGGATAGGTCTAAGTTTTAAGAAACCTGTATCAGTTCTCCACTGAAATGTAACAGTGGAGACTTGGACTCCAGCCCTCAGTCTGTCACTAACTTAAGCTGTGCAGCACAACTACTGATCTCATGCCCTACAGCCTTAATGCTACAACTGTACGGAAGCACATATGCCCTAGAGCCTGTGTTTTGCCACAAGAGGAACACTGCAATGAGCAGCCTGCACACTAGAGAGCAGCCCCCACTTGCAGGAAATAGAGAAACCCTGAGCACAGCAATGAAGACCCAGTGAAGCTAAAAACAAATAAATAAATAATTAAATAGAAAAAATAAACCGTGATCTCGATGAGATTCCTCAACCAAGCTCTTGATCAGACTTCTCCTGTCCTTGTCCAAACTGTCATCTTTATGAGAGAGGAGGTTAGTAATACCAGATCTGCTGGACTGTGGGATGTTTGCTGTAGGGAAACAGTGTGAGCGGATTCTAATCCTCCTCTGTGTGGAGTGGAGGACTGTAGCCCAGGGGTGGAAGCCAGAGAAACCTACCTGCCCATGACTATGTAAGTTGAAACCTTACCTATAAAGGGTTGTAGTCTGAGCAAATTAGAGACAGAGCAAGTGCCCCTAGGAGGACTGAAGACCCAGCACATACACAGGGGACCACAAGGGTTTGCCGTGTATGCTAGCTTAAACACAGTGCAAACGGTCCCTTTAGCTGCCAGAGACTGTGGACAGCTGAGACCACATCTGACCATCCTCCTGGTCACCAAGTTCCAAAGTTCTGGAATGTTTTGGGCTCCTCTATCTTCCCTCATGTTTAGCCTCTTAGCAAGCCTTCCCCAATGATCCCAGTCCCCCTTCACAACCATCCCTTCCTTTCCATATTCACAGTCCCCATTCCCAACCTCCTGTCACCCACTACCCTCTGATGGTACAGCAGCCCCCTAGTCTCCTCAGGTTGGGTCTTCTCTGACTCTGGCCTCTCACACAAACTGCCAGGGCTCTTGAATTTCCTCAGGGTGAAGGACTCATTGGCATTCAAAGCCTTCCACTGTCTGGCTTCCACTTAGTCTCCAATCATTTCTCCAAGGAGCCTTCTACTCCCATGAAATTTGAGAAGAAAAATGTCATTTCTCTGGATATAAAATTTTCTTGCTTACTTTTGAACATCATGTAACCTAAGATGGGAAAGAAAGAAAAAAACCAAGAGCCTATTATGGATTTATCACTACTTCAGCCACTTATGAAAGGTCTTGTGAAGACTCAGCAGGACTGACATCTGATATAGAATTTTCTCATTCTGTGAGGTATCTAAAACTATGGGAATCAGTCTCAAAGCATAACTTACAAACAATTGCAGTTTATATAATTATGAATGAATTTGCGTAAACTTGTGCTAAAAATATACTCCATGAACTCTATAGATGCCTTGCTGTGGGCACTTTGGTGCTTGGGAATCATGAAAAATAGCATGTTCTTCTTACACAAAGAGCAAGAGGCATTCTTGATAACTCTGAGTTTAACAGAAGCAACTTCAACAATATAGAAGATTTTTCCAACAAAAAGTGATAAAGAATTAATCATAAGTGAGATTTCAAGGAATGATGTCTGACACAAACACCACAATTAGAGCTGAATGCAGGAAGAATGCTCATACATGGCAGTTCTCCCTAATGGGTCCATAGTTATAAAATCAATTAGAACCTTTCAAGTAAAGAAGTATCAAAGTGTGGATAAGTCACAGTCCATTCTTTACTTTCACAGTACTTTCAATTTACAGGTTCTTGGGAAAATTTTTAATTACTCACATTTGGAAATAAACTTGTGGTCCTTCCCAAGTTGTTCCTCAAAACCAGTTCCTTGATTCTGGGGCTATTATCTGGCCCTGGCCTGAGAGCTCCTAAGGAATTAGCTCACAGACCCGAGAGGATTTATTCTGGAGTAAAGTGATCTCGAAAAAGAGACTTAAAACGATTTCATGTGGAACATTGGAAGGAAAGAGCATCAGCTAACCTGAGAAGGCAAGGTTGACGTGAAAAATATTATCTATTTTCCAATATTCTAGGTATTATATTATCAAAGAGAGAGTAGATCTCTTCTATGTAACTCAGGAGTGAGCTAGAACCAGTGAAAAAATTTTCAGGTATCCAGATTTCAGTTCAACTTGTAAAGAATTTTCTAACAAAGGGAGAAATATTTCAGTGGAAGACGTAATTCCTTTGAAGGAATTTAGACTGGGGCTGTTTAGTGAAGTTTGAGGAGGGTTTTTGCTTTGCTGCTCAAAATGTTATCCATGGAATGCTGCTGATGTGCGTATTCTTTTTTTCCCCCTTGAGATTTAAATTTTAATGATAATTTTCACCACAATTTGACTTCTAAAATTATGGTTCCTATCGATTAAAAATGTACTACATTACCAGAGACGTTTCGTTGCCGACCGAGGTCCATCTAGTCCAAGTTATGGCTTTTCCAGTAGCCATGTATGGATGTGAGAGTTGGACCATAAAGAAGGCTGAGTGCTGAAGAAATGATGCTTTCAAACTGTGGTTTTGGAGAAGACTCTTGAGAATCTTTTGCACAGCAAGGAGATCAAACCAGTCAATCCTAAAGGAAATCAACTCTGAATAGTCATTAGAAGGACAGATGCTAAAGCTGCAACTCCAGTACTTTAGCCACCTGACTCATTGGAAAAGACCCTGATGCTGGGAAAGATTGAAGGTGGGAGAAAGGGACAACAGAGGATGAGATGCTTGGATAGCATCACCGACTTGATGGACATGAGTTTGAGCAAGCTGTGGGAGATAGTGAATGACAGGGAAGCCTGGTGTGTTGCAGTTCATGGGGTCGCAAAGAGTGAGACACACAGGAGCCACTGAACAGCAGCAACATTACCAGAAAATTCCATTAATAAAATATAGACCACTTACACACTTATGTATGAAATATTTTGTGTGTATATCTGATATACTAACAGACATAGGATGATGGTTTTATTAGTAGATGTTTTTGTTGTGGGTGAGGTAAGAACACAATATGAAGTCTACTCTCTTAACAAATTTTTGGTGAAATACAGCAACGTTAACCATAGTTACAATGTTGTTAGGCAGATCTCTAAAACTTAACCTTCTTATATAACTGCAACTCTATACACATGATATGGCAACTCCCTATTTCCCCTTCCTCCAGACCCTGGCAACCAACATTCTACTTTCTGCTTTTACATGTTTCACTACTAATGCCTCCAGTAAGTAGTATCATGCAGTATTTGTTCTGTGTCTAGCTTATTTCACAGAGCATGGTGTCTTGAAGTTTCATTCATGTCACTGCATATGGCAGGATTTCCTTCTAAGTCAGAATAATATCCCATTGTATGTATATACTACATGTTCTTTATCCATTCATCCGTCCATAAGCATTTAGATTGTTTCTCCCTCTTGGCTATTGTGAGTTGAGCTGCAGTGAATGTGGGGGATGCAAAGAACCCTTTGAGATCCTGATTTCTACACATCCCCTGATGGTAATGCAGAGCAAGAGAAGCAATTGTGCCAAGTTGTAAATGAACACACTGCTTCCTTCTTCAATAAAGACTTGCTCTGGAAAGAAAATGCCAACAGAACCAAACAATATAGTTAATGACAGTCTTGCTGCAATAGAAGGTATATTTTCGGTATCTTGAGAGTACTTTGACTATTGCTGGAATGGAAGAAATTTATCCTTTAAATAATAAATACTAGGGAATTTTCACAGGAATCAAAATATCACATTGCAATATATGTGAATGTGAAGTTGCTCAGTCGTGTCCGACTCTTTGCAACCCCATGGATTGTAGCCTACCAGGCCCCTCTGTCCATGGGATTCTCCAGGCAATAGTACTGGAATGGATTGCCATTTCCTTCTCCAAGGAATCTTTCCAACCCAGGGATCGAACCCAGGTCTCCCGCATCGCAGACAGATGCTTTACCATATATATGTATATAAATGTAATTTCCACTTTAATGCTAAGATTTGTATTTCCCCAATTGAAAATATGTTTGAAAGCTAACCATCACAATCATAAAATCATGCACACACACACACACACACACACACACACACAAAGTAAATAAAATGAACATTGCAGATCTGTAGTTCTCTGGTGTTTATTGCAAAAAGTTTATTAGTTGAATGTGCATTAGGCAGTCTTTAGGTTAAATAAATAATATATGTTGCATATATGCATGTGCTACTATTTTAAAATACAGATTCTGTTATAATGATAAAATAAGAATTCATTTTAAAGTGCAACTGGATTAAAAAGTAGCTCTTCCTTATTATGTGTTTTCCCAAGCATACATACTGAAAGTACCATCTGTATTATATAGAAGTCCAAAATGTTTTTTATGTGATATAAGAATATACATTACATAGACAAGCTTGCTAATCATGGTGAGGAGGGACTTTTGCATGCAGGCGTGCAGTTTGCATACCACAAAAGGCACAGGAAGAGGGAGAAAGTGGGAGAGGAACTCCAGTTCCATGCACTTTGGCAGTGAACCTGAATCAGGTCTGGGGTCACCATCCATTCCCGTTTGTCCAGGACTGAAGGGTTTGCCAGCATTTGAGGCTTTCAGTGCTACAAGCAGCAGAGTCCTGGCCGAACCAAGAGGGTACTACTATTACTACTACCAAGTCACTTCAGTCATGTCCGACTCTGCAACCCCATAGACGGCAGCCCACCAGGCTCCTCTGTCTATGGAATTCTCTAAGCAAGAATACTGGAGTAGGTTGCCAGTCCCTTCTCCAGGGAACCAGGAGGGTAGGTCACCTTAATAAGGGCAGAGATGTGCTGTATGTGCAAACTTCAACCTTGGAATCTTGCCCATTGATCTGTAGGCCTGAAACAGTGAAGCCAGTTTTTCACGTCACTTCTTTCCTCCTTATGTTTTCAAGGTGAAAGAGCCAAGTAATCACGCCAACATCCTGACCAAGCCTGACCCAAGAACCTTCTGGACTAATGATGACTCAGGTATTTTTGGAAAAGTACATTCTGGCCCTATGCTCTACAAGAAGCATGCTCTAGTAATAACCCTACACAAAGGCAAGGTTTGAAGAAAAATTTTGGCTTTGCTTGCTTTTTTCATTATACCTAGTGCAACACTAGAATGTACTTCACAATCACTTTTTTATAAGTCCCTTTGTAAATCTCTTCTTTTTCAGTATCTAAAGCATGTATACCAATAAATACAGCTTATGAATTATGTACATCCAAGTGCTGAGGGAACAAAGCAATGAGTCTATTTCATGGAGTAGAGGACAGAGAAATAGGATAAGGTGGGCAAATACACAGGTTCCAGTGTCTCTTCCAGGGTGAAGAAAGGTTTTAAAAACCCTAAGTGAAAGTGAAAGGCGCTCAGTCGTGTCCAACTCTTTGTGATCCCATAGACTATACAGTCCATGGAATTCTCTAGGCCAGAATACTGGAGTGGGTAGCCTTTCCCTTCTCCAGGGGATCTTCCCAATCCAGGGATCGAACCCAGGTTTCCCTCATTGCAATCATATTCTTTGTCAGCTGAGCCACAAGGGAAGCCCATTAAAAACCCTAAGGCAAGTCACATACTCAGTGGAGGGCAGATATGACTTGCGCTATCAATCCTAAAGTATAAACTAGTCAGAATCAGAGGAATGCCACTTTCTGAGTTGGGGAATATGCTTCTGTTGTATAATTAAAAACTGTACTCCAGCCAAAGGTAGAGTGTGCTTTTACTGGAAATTGAAGAAGCTTTTTCATTCTTTTTCACAAACACATTGAGACGTGAGGTCTAATGACATGAAGTAATGACACTAGAAATGAGAAAGAAGCAAAATAATTGAGGCAGTGATACTAGAGCTTTCACCTTCTCTATTCAAATAAGGTCTAAGTAAATGGAGAACAGTGGTGACACCGACTATTTGTATTAGGTCTCCTGGTTTTACAAAGTATGCTTGCAAAACTCCAATTCAAGGTTTGGCCCAACCCTGTGAAATAGGAGGGGCAGCCTGTCCTTACACCCCATTGTGTGAGAGATGAGATCAGGTGCTGAAAGAGGGTAGCTGACATCCCAAGCTGATGAGCAGAGAACGCCGGGGCCGGTGGTAGGATGGAGAGCCTGCATGCTCAGTTCTGTATTACTCCCCCTAGGAAGAAGTAGCTCTCCTTTGAGAAGCAGCATGAGCTAAATTGGTGCTTTAATCTTTTATTTATAAAAGATGGAAAGACCATGCCGATTTGCAAAAGCGGGAGAGGTTGAAGAGGAGAGTGAAAAACACTGCGCTGCCTTTTTTTTCCCCAAAGACCAGGCTTATAGTCTAAACTTGTTATCAGTTGAATCTGTCCAAAAAAGATGTTCTGTCTTTTTTTTATGTCTTTTGAATGAAGAAGCATGAAAGTGAATTGGCCTGTTTATGCCGTCATTGCAGTCCATATAAACAAACCGTCCACTGGCTAAAACTGCTGTTAAGATCTACAGCACTTATGTTGTAAAGGAGCTATACAGAGCAAAACATTACAATTAAAATGCAAATGATTCTTAGTTAAGTAAAGAGAATGAGATGGGAAGAGAATCTTTACAGGCTAGATCCAGAAAATGATGCTCAGGCTCTTTTTGGAGATGAAGAAATTATGTTACAAGAAAAATGAATGCAGGACACGTACTGAAATGGTGATAGGAATCATTCAGAACTACTCACCTTAGAAACTCTGAAAATTGTTAGCAGCGGGGTTACAAAGAGAGTATCCCTTCTGTAGTAGCAGGTCATCTAATAAAGATCCTTTCCAACAATCAATTCTGAGCCTGAGGTCTATGTCTAGTGCTTTGGTGGGGGGAAGTAGTTATTCAGTTATTGAGACATGGATTAAAATCTCTACTTGTAGTGGTAGAATGATCTTTTGCTTCTTAAAATTCAGTTTTTGCTTTACCTATTTTGAAGTGCTAATATTAAGCACATACACTTTTATAATTGTTATAATTTCCTGATGAATTGTATTCTTTACCTCTGGTAAATCTTCATTTAAAGTTTTTTACTTTTTTTCCCTGACATTAATATAACCAAGTCAGCTTTCTGATGCCTACTTTTCACGTAGTATATCTTTTCCATCCATTTACTTTCAACCTATTTGTGTCTTATAAAGTTCTTCTATTATAGACCTTATATAGTTAGGTTTTCCTTTTAAAGATTATCTGACAATCTCTTCTTTTTACTTGGAAAGTTTGGACCACTTCAGTTCAGTTCAGTTCAGTCGCTCAGTTGTGTCTGACTCTTTGCGACTCCACGAATCGCAGCACGCCAGGCTTCTCTGTCCATCACCAACTCCTGGAGTTTACTCAAACATCGAGTCAGTGATGCTATCCAGCCACCTCACCCTCGGTCGTCCCCTTCTCCTCCTGCCCCCAATCCCTCCCAGCATCAGGGTCTTTTCCAATGAGTCAACTCTTCACATGAGCTGGCCTAAGTACGGGAGTTTCAGCTTTAGCATCATTCCTTCCAAGAAATCCCAGGGTTGATCTCCTTCAGAATAGACTGGTTGGATCTCCTTACAGTCCAAGGGACTCTCAAGAGTCTTCTCCAACACCACAGTTCAAAAGCATCAATTCTTCAGTGCTCAGCTTTCTTCACAGTCTAACTCTCACATCCATACATAACTACTGGAAAAACCATAGCCTTGACTAGATGTACCTTTGTTGGCAAAGTAATGTCTCTGCTTTTCAATATGGTATCTAGGTTGGTCATAACTTTCCTTCCAAGGAGTAAGCTGGACCACTTAACTTAGTGTAATTGTTAGATATAACTATACCATCTTAGTATTTGCTTTCTTCATGTTCCTTCTTTTCTTCATTTGCTGTTCTTCCTTCTATATCTTTTCTAAAATCATTTGAGTATTTTTAGAATTCAATATTAATTCATCTACTAACTTAGTGGTGGTTCTGAGGATTAATTAATAAATTTTCAAAACCATTATAGAAAACTTGCTATTCTACTCATCCTCCTATCCTTTACATTATGGTTCACATATATGTTACTTCTACATATGAAATTAAATCTATATAATAGACTTAAAGGAAAACAAGAAGAAAACTATTTTTT